>CM040438.1:59870294-59925424 GCA_022702705.1 Papilionanthe hookeriana x Papilionanthe teres | reverse complement strand
CCCTTAAGCCTTCCTAAAAGCCCATCCAAAACAATTTCAAAGGCCCAAAACCAATGTCAAAACCCATATGACATCTTCATTGATCATCCATTTGATAAAATCACCCCCTAAGTTCTATTTCATCATTTTAAAAAAACCAAATATGGCCTTATAAAAATTTTCCATCAAGATGTCCAAAAATTCAAAACCCTTTTTCATGTAATTGACTAAGATATTTCCCAAGCCAAATGAAACCATGAAGCCATGCATAAGCCACATGTAAGCCATGGAGGCCACTTTACACATCATCAAACCATTTATGGTTAGAGAGGGAACCCCTTTCCAAACTCCTTCTTAAACCTTTTTAACCCCTTTTATGGCACACTCTAACCCATGCTTAATCAAAATTCTTGGGATAGAGACTTCTCCACCTAAAGTCAGCTGTCCCAAATGATTCCCTAAGCCCAAAACCAGGCCTTGGTGGGTGCACCAAACCCAAAACCATGGCTTGGACCAAATCAAGCCAAAATGGCCTCTCCCCCATGCCATTTTAATCCAAGCTCTTTACACATGGAAAAGCCCAATTGCCTACACTAAACCCCGACCCCGACCCACCCGAACCCGAGGGTGACCCATGCTCGCCGGCCATCCACCCGGATCGCCGGAAAACACCACACCCGAGAGCTCACATGTGAGCCAACATTGAAATTCCCCTTGCTGAGTTGCCCCAAGTCCAGGTGGCCACCATGGTCGTTCTTCTCTTGCATAGCAGCAGTCGATCCCAAGCCCTAACTCCCCCTGGGAGGCCCTCCACCCTCTCCTATTTAAACACCACCTCCTCTCGGCCATGAGAGGTGCTGAAACAAACCTTAAGGAAACTTTGCCAAAATTGTTCCAGATTACTCCCCACACATAGAGCATTTGATCCCCACTGAATTCCAGCCTCAATTCCCTCCAGCTGAGCTCAATTTTGAGCTCAAACTTTAGCCCAAAAAACCAGGACACTTCTCCACAGTGGACCAATCCCCAAATTGATTGGTCCTACAACTTCACCAGACCAAGGGAAGAAGTCCACCAACAAAAGCCCCCTCTCCAGGCCACCCATCTGTTCCAGACTCCAAGCTTTGTGATTGGGCTTGGTCGAAATCACACCTAGACAATTCACCGGACCGGGAGACTTCATCCGGAGCTTGCTCGGGATCCAATCGAAGGTGACACAACCCTCGGATTGAAGCCACACTTCTCCGAGCAAAGGTATGAGTTAATTCTTCATCCCGAGCTTCCGGAGATTCTCCATTTCAAATGCTTTAATTTCAATGCATGATCACCGTATAGATGTGTTCGTCTCTTCAAGACGAATCCATAGAAGCATAAGAACACGAAAATCCGTTAAGTATTGAGTGAGATATTAGGGATTTAGTGTGGACGGCTCTCGGGTGAGGACGCTCGGGAACGATGAACGGATGCCGTTCATTTAATACACGCGCGGACGGACGGCCGGGATCGCGCCGGATGAGGAGACGAACGATACGAGCGGGACCCGGGCTGCTGACTCAAGCGGAGGCGTCGAATGGGAGCGCGCCCCGTGGCCGTTCGGAGATGCCGAGGATGACGCGGCGCCGACTCGGATAAATAGAAAATTAGGGATTTTTTCTATTTATTTATTTCCCTGAACTTGGAAAATTCATAACTTTGTGTAGGAAAATTATAAAAATAAAATAAAAATACCCTCTTGCTCGATGAACGGAGGAGAATAATGTGGAAAAGAAATCATTTAATTTCATCAAGTATTTTATTTTTAATAATTTATTTACTCGTTCGCTCTATTTTAATTCTCCATGCATATAGGAAATTCACCATGGCATGAGACCATAGGGCTTTCAAGCCTCCGAATTTGGGAACATTCCCTGAATTTTCCAAAGTCGAGGCCATCCCTATGAAAAGTTATTGATTTTTCAAATTCATGTTACTATTTTCGAGTATTTTAATTCCAATAATTAGCATGTTGTGAAATAAATTCTAAGAAAATTTGGTGATGTCTCTTATGACTGGAGGACCCTAGGAAAAATAGGTTTTGAGTTAACTCATTTAAAATAACCCTAATCGGCTTAAACACCCAAAATAGATCCCTAATTAATTAGAGCCAACCATACATAAAATTGACTTGAAATCAATTCTCCACTGACCTTTAGGATCGGAGGAACCCACCATAAAAATTTGAAGTCAATTGGATTTGGTTAAGCCTCTACTAAATGGGTTGATTAAGTCATTTAGTTAATTTGAACTTTAAAAATTCATAACTTTCAAAGTACCTTTCAAAAATTCACCAAATTGGTTTTGGAGCCTCTCTGATATCAGGGGAATTTAAGAAAATTAAAATTTCAATTTTCTAAAAAAGTTGATTTTTAATATTATTTTAATATTTTAATAATTAAAAAATAATAAAAATCATAAAAATAATAAAATTAACCAAAATGTCACATTTTGAATTTTAATCACTTAGGAACAAACCCCATATTTTTCTTAGGTCTATTTAATGAGATATTAAATTTTAAAGCCCTAGGTTAATTTTAAAATTAAAAAAATGTATTTTCTAATATTTTCACTAAAATAATTATAATAAATCAAAGAAAAATCAGAAAATTGCAAAAATTGATTCTCTGATTTCCTTGATATCAGAGAGATTTTTGAAAAATATAAAATTCATTTTTCAACCTTTATTTTATTTTTAAATTAATTAATACTCCAAAACTTAAAATAATTATAATAAAAATAATATAATTTAAAAAATCACCAAAATTGGTCCAAGTGGTCCTCTGGTCATTAGGAATGTCCCATAATTTTCTTAAGGACAGAAACTTTCCCTTTGTCATATTATTAAATTTTCCTTGGAAATTCCTATTTTCCACCAAAAATAATTATATAAATAAATTAAATACAGAAAAATCACATGTTCTCCTCTCATGTCTTTATTGACATATGAGTGAAGTTACATAAAAATTTCAAGTTCATTTAAGCTCAATTTAGTGAATTATGAAATTATTCAGCTAGAAGGGCAAAATGGTAATTAAAATTTTAACCCTTAATTAAAACTTTAGGTTTAATAAAATTAACAAGTAAAATATTTGATCTTAATCTGATTTGGATGATTGAAATTTAAATAATTAAAGGGTAGAAACCCATTAAACAATTTAAAATAATTAAAATAAACCTTAATTTAAATAATTGATTAAATTTGGAAGAATAATAAAATTGGAATTATTAAAATAGGGATATTATTAGGAAGAGATTTATTCTTTAATTTAAAAATACCTAAATTAATCATTTCAATAATATTTAATTCCTAATTAAAAGTGATAATTCAAATTTAAGTTTTAAAATGTTAAAGGACTAATCATTAAATTAAATTAAAAAGTTAAATTATTAAACTCTTTTTAAACTTTCAATTAAATTAAAATTAAAAATAAAATTAAATTAAAGATTAAATTAAATTAAATTAAATTAAATTAAATTAAATTAAATTAAATTAAATTAAATCAAATTAAATAAATAAATTAAGATAAATTAAATTAAACTAAATTAAATAAAAACAAATTAAATTAAATTAAATTAAATTAAATTAAAACAAATTAAATCAAATTAAATTAAATTAAATTAAATTAAATTAAATTAAATTAAAACAAATTAAATTAAATTAAATCAAATTAAATTAAGATTAAATTAAAATTAAATCAAATCAAACTAAATTAAATTAAATTAAATTTAAATTAAAATTAGATTAAATTAAATTAAAGTTAAATGAAATTGAATTAAATAACATTACTTAAGACATAAAGAAATTAAATATAAAGCAACTAGAACACTATTCCAAATTTAAACCCATTAACTCAAATTAAACCATTTCGAACACCAATTCGCCTCGAGAGCTTTGGTTATCATAACTCCTAAACAGAACGTTAAATGAAATGCTACTTCACTTATAGGATATTCAAATGTCCTAGTTCACTGAGCAAGATAACAACAAAACTTGAATTCCCGGACGATTAATTCATTTGTATAATTAAATTCATTTGGAATTAAAACAATCCTAGAAATATTGAAAAGATGTTTAAGATTTGTTTTAAGCACTTCCTCGATATGATAGGATGTTCATAAGAACAATTGAACTTAATTATTCTTTGATGAAGAAAATCGTCCTCAAACCAAAAAAAACAAAGACCTAGACGTCATAGGAAATGACTAGCTATAGGATTAGGAATTTGGTAGAAAACCATAACCCTTCCCTTAGCTTTACCTAGGAACTTGTTTAAATATTCTAATTGTGTTTTAAGTGCAGCTTGGGATGACGGGAAGACCCTCCGTGTACGCTTTTATTTTATTGCAATTTCTTTAATCGCATCGCACTTACTTTTTCTTGCATGATAAACAACTGTTGCATGAAAACCCACACCTTTAGGATAGTCCCTAAAACTGAAACCAAAACTAAATTAAAAGTCATTACAAGATAAAATTCACCGCCACAACATTTCAAAATATAAAACAACTCAAAATTTAATCACAAACAGTAACACAAAACTACAATTACAACTAAATTAAAACGTCCTGTTGGATGATCGGAATACCTCGGATGATGTAACCTACGTGTTGCTAACGGGATTTCCCACGGTCTAAATGAAAGTGTGGAACTCATTCAGCTGAGTTTAGCAAATTCATCCGGACTAAGTGAATCCGATAAAAATAACGATGCCGAAGGATGGAACCGTGGGATCTTAACCGGTGTCGTTATAATCAACTTTAAGATTTGTTTTAATTAAAACACAAAAACACTTGGAAATTAAGACTTCTCTAAACCAAAACACTTTTCTCATCTCCCGATTTATGACTTCTAAAACTAAACCTCCGCAACAACAAGGAGCTTGGAGCACGGTGGGCAAGACATGCCCATCTTCGTCACAGAAACAACTCTACATCAGCTAAACATTCTTAGAATTAAACAACAAAGCCATAGGATTTCGAGGTAGTTTGCTTAGCGCAACATAAATCCTCAACTTTTCGTTAGGCATTTGCATAATCATTTCATGTAAATTAAGCCCTAACCGGTCTTAGGATCTCCGAGGTAGTCGTCCGATACGACATAAACCCTCACATCTTCGAGGCTATTTGTATGATTATGTCATACTAATATAAGTCCTAATTAATTAAAACTGGCAAGATCAAAACATTAAATAAACATTAGGACTTTCCTAAATCCAAGCCAAACAATAGGATGGTCGGGAAATTACCGAAGTTCGCTTCGAATCTGCAATTTCTCCTACTTTTCTTCCTTTGAATTCCCAAAACAAAATGTTCCAAACTTGATCCATTCCCTGTTAAAATTCCAAAATTCAATCCTTTGAAAACTTAAACTTTGAAATTCTTGAGAGCAGAACTACTGATTATTATCGAGAGTTTTCTTAGGTGATTCCCGTCACTTAAGATGTAATTAACTATAGGGGCTTGCCCTTATAGGGAATTTTAAAGAACCTAGGTAATATAAACCCTGTTTAATGTTTTTCATATTAAGCAGGGGAATTTGTCAAGACATAAAATTGGTTCGCAGACCAAACGGATGTCACAAATCTTTTAGTTTATTTAATCGAGCCCCACCATCGAGCGGTGTGTCTATCCTTAGGGATAGATACACGGCTTAGTAGTGCGGTGCTCGTTTATATAAACTATTTGGGATGTGAGATCGGCTTGATTTCATATCTTAAAATTTTTAAATTTAAAATTATTTTCAAAATCAAATACTACTTTTCAAATTATATATATTTAAACTAAAAAATCTTAAAATTCGCCGACAATTTCTGTTAGGCGACCCCTTTTCAAAATACAACACAACCTATAAATAACGCCGACAGTATGCACAATACATTTAGTTCCTATTAGATATTGTCGAAATTTATTAAAAACATATACAACTGCTAACAATTCTCTTTCAGTAACTGTATAATTTATTCCAGCATCATTTAGAGTTTTACTAGCGTAGTATATAACTTTAAAAATCTTATCATATCTTTGCCCAAGAACTGCTCCTATAGCATAATCACTAGCATCACACATAAGCTCAAATGATTTTTCCCAATTAGGTGAAACTATTATAGGTGCTGTAATTAATTAATCTTTTAATAATTCGAAAGCATTCAAGCATTCAGTAGTAAATTCAAATTTCTTGTCCTTTTCAAGAAGTTGGCATAGAGGTTTAGTAATTTTTGAAAAATCTTTAATATAACGCCTGTAAAATCCAACATGTCCAAGAAAACTTCTTACCCCTTTTACCGTAGTTGGAGGTGGTAATTTAGCTATTACTTGAATTTTTGCAAGGTCTACTTCCATGCCTTTTTCCGAAATTTTATGCCCTAATACAATGCCGCCTGTAACCATAAATTGACATTTCTCCCAATTAAGAACTAAATTAGTTTTCTCACATACTTCAAATACTTTTTCAAGATGATTTAAGCATGTGTTAAATGTTATTCCAAATACAGAGAAATCATCCATAAATACTTCTATTCCATTATCAATTAATTTACTAAATATAGACATCATACATCTTTGGAATTTTGCAGGTGCATTACATAATCCAAAAGGCATTCTTCGAAAAGCGAAAGTTCCATAAAGACTAGTCAATGTAGTTTTATCTTGATCCTCAGGAGCAATTTGTATTTGATGATAACCAGTATATCCATCTAAGAAACAAAAATACTTATGTCCGGCTAATCTATCTAACATCTGGTCTAGAAATGGTAAAGGGAAGTGATCTTTTCTAGTGGCTGTGTTTAATTTTCTATAATCAATACATATTCGCCATCCAGTAACTTGTCTTATAGGGAAAAGATCAGTATTTTCATTAGCTTTGACAGTCACCCCTCCTTTTTTAGGTACACAGTGAATTGGGCTTACCCAAGCACTATTAGAAATAGGATATATAATACCATTATCTAACCATTTTAAAATTTCTTTCTTGACTACTTTTTTCATTATCGGATTTAATCTCCTTTGTGGATCGGCTTTAGGTTTACGTTCATTATCTAAAATAATTCTGTGCATACAGATTAAAGGATTAATTCCTTTAATATCTGCTAAAGTCCAACAAAAAATTTTCTTATATTTTTTTAACATATCTAAAAGTTTTTGTTCTTGAGATTCATTTAATTCAGATGAAATAATAACTGGTAGAGTTGAAGAATTACCTAAGTAAGCATATTTTAAATGATTAGATAACATTTTTAACTGAAGTTCAGGAGGTTTAATAATTGATGGAACTATTTTTTTTTCAGTATTTTCTGTGTTATCCAAAAATTCAAATTTCTCTTGAATATAATCTAACTCTTCATTTATCTCAGATTTTTCAATTAATTCAATATTTTATTTTTCTATTTTTTCTTCATAATATTCTTTAAAATGTTCTTTTTGTAAATGATCGAGTACTTCCATTCGAAAACACTCATCATCTTTTTCTAGCGCAGGATATTTCATTGATTTAGCAATATTAAAAGTTACTTTTTAGTCATTTACTCTCATAGTTAATTCTCCTTTTCGAACATCAATCATAGCTTTTCCTCGTGGCTAAAAATGGTCTTCCTAAAATGATAGGAATTTCTTTATCTTCTTCCATATCTAGAACAATAAAATCTACAGGGAAGATAAATTTATCCACTTTTACTAATACATCTTCAATAACTCCCTTAGGATATGTAATGAACGGTCGACTAACTGAAGAGTTACTGAAGTAGGTGAAATTTCTCTCAATCCTAATCTCTTGAAAATTGATAGAGGCATTAGATTTATGCTTGCTCCTAAGTCACACAAAGCTTTTCCATAGAATTTTTCTCCAATAGCGCAGCGTATAGTGAAACTACCAGGATCTTTTAATTTTTCAAGAAGTTTTTTCTGAATAATAGCACTACACTCCTCACTAAGTGCAACCATTTCATTATCGGTAAATTTTCTTTTTTTATTTAGAATATCTTTCATGAATTTTACATAGTTTGACATCTGTTCTAAAGCTTCTACGAAAGGAATATTTATCGTTAATTTCTTCAAAATTTCAAGGAATTTAGCAAATTGTTTGTCTTTTTATGTTGAATTAGTCGTTGAGAAAATGGTGGTGGAGGTTTTTCAACAGAAATTTTAATAGGTGTTAAAGGATTTTCTAAGTTTGGATCTTGTTGATTATTTTCCTTTTCAATTTTCACTTCCTCTTTTTGCCTTTCAAGTTCTTTCTGAATTCGAGGTTCTAATTCTTTTCCACTTCGTAATTGTATCGCTTTAATTTGTTCATTTCCCTTGTCTTTGGGATTTATTTCCACATTACTAGGAAATGTTCTCAGTATTCTATTATTAAGTGCAAGTAGCGATATGTTCAAGTTGAGTTTCAATATTTTTGATACTGTTCCTTGATTTTGTAATTGGTTTCCTTGTATTTGTAATTGATTTCCTTGATTTTGTAAATGTTGACCCATATTTAATATTAATTCTTCTATAGATAATTTCTTATCTTTAAATTGAGGGTTATTATTATTAAATCCAGGTGGATAATTAGGTTTATAATTAGGATTTCCTTGATTAGGTGGATTTCCTAATTGTTGTGTCATATTATTCATCCATTATTGATTAATTGTATTATTATTCCAATTAAAATTAGGATGATTTTTCCATCCAGGATTATAATAATTTGCATAAGGATTATAGAGTCATTGTTAATTGCATTAACTGTTTCATATTGAGATTGGGATTCTATAAGTTGTCCAGATGAATTTTCTTCTGATATAGTTGGAGAGTAATTCATTCCAAAATGATCTAATTTTTTAGATAGCCGCAATTTGTGAAGCTAACATAGATATGGCATCATTTTCATAAATACTAGCTATTTCTTTCGGATTCATTCTATCAGCAGGCCATTGAAAATTATTAGTTGTCATTTCTTCGATTAGTGCATAGGCGTCATCAAATGGTTTTGACATTAATGATCCTCCAAGAAGATAGCATCGATGATCGATCTTAAAGATCCTACAAATCCATTTTAGAAAGTTTGGATAATTAACAAATCCGGTAACGCATGATGTGGGCATTTCCTAAGAAGTTCTTTAAATCTCTCCCAAGATTCATATATTGACTCTCCATCAAACTGACTAAAAAGAAGTTATATCGTTTCAAAGCTTAGCAGTTTTAGATGGTGGAAAATATTTGGATAGAAATTTTTGTGATAATTCTCCCCAAGTTTTAATAGATCCAGGTGCTAACGAATTTAACCACATTTTCGCTTTATCCCTTAAAGAAAAAGGAAAAAGTCTAAGTCTAATAGCATCGTTAAATACTCCTTCATATTTGAAAGTATCACATAGTTCTAAAAAACTAGCAAGATGTAAATTAGGATCTTCAGTAGGTGAACCACTAAATTGATTATTTTGTACCATTTAGATAATTGCAGGTTTAAGTTCGAATGAATTAGCAGCTACATCAGGGTTTTGAATAGTTAAATGAATTTTATCTAATGTAGGGTTGACATAATCTCGTAATGGTCTTGGTTGATTTATATTTTCATTTTCAGGTACATTTGTCATTTGTGTTAAATTTATAATTTCTCTTTTTTGTTTTCTAATTCTTTTAATTGTACGCTCTAATTCTAAATCGTAAGGTATTAAATTTTAGTTTCCAAATTTTCGCATACAATTTAATAAAATAAAATAGTCTGTTACATTAGTAAACAATTTCTTTACTTCCCCGGCAACGACACTAAAATCTTGACCCCTTTTTAATATGTATGCAATTTATGTTTATAGCAACGGTATCAAAAATTTGATCCCGCTTTAAATATAGATATATGATTTAATGTATAATGTGGATTCTACGCAAGTATATGTATCATATCAAGTAATACATGGCTCTAGTGGAGTCCTGGTTATCGATCCCACGGGAAAATTTTTAACAGATTTGTTATCAGCTAAATTTAAAGGAATTACTTACTAATATAGTAAACGGAAATTAAAAGTAACTATCGCAACTAAAGTAAACTAATGCTTGAAATAAGTTGATTTAAATAATTCAGAAAAAGTATCCTTCTCCTTGTTTTTAGAAAATTAAGTGAATGATGAATTTAAATAGAATTTTTAAATTGTATTGTGACAAATAGAAGCATTCCTATTCTTTACCCTTTAATCCAGTGTAAAGAACATTGACTAATCCTATGTTTGATTATCGAATCGCAGGCTGAGGCTCGGGAGGATACCGTCTGCCACTTCGTAGCTCCCACGTTCCCTCAACCGAGGGCTAACATCTACACTTCAGCTCTCAAACAAGTAGGACCGAATTGAATATTTTAGTCCGTCACACTAAAATGTCCAATTCTACGCCCGATAATTAATATTTCCCTATTTATTTGCACCCGCCTTCCAAGGCTTTTGACTTCCCTGAATATTGGATGTAATTTTTACTATAGTTGATAATTCAACATATTTTAAATACTCAATTGGCCAGATTGAAAGTAAATTAAATTTTAAGTAAAAATTATCACAATTTATTTATATTATATTAGGTGCTTCTATTTAATTTCATCAATCCGCATAATTTTCATAAATAAGGAGAAAAGACCAAGAAAACTACTCAAAATGCATGGGAATAAAACAAAGCATGGATTTCATTTAAAGTTAACAATAAACAAAGATACTTATCTTTATTTTCTTCCAATGCGTACTCTCGAAGTTCCTTTGACTTTTCCTTCTAGTACAACAAACTAAATAGCACTCAATTAAACTAATAAACTTACTAATGATAAACAAACTCACTCAGACTCACTAAAATAGACACACAGAATACTCAAGAGACACACTAAGACACTAGAATTCGACCTCTATTTATAGAGGTAGGCAAAGGTCCAAGGGGTGCTTAAACACCTCTTCAAAAAGTGTCCAGGTTCAATGTATATGCATTTTGAACTAGCTCGCCGTCGGCGGGAAACGACCTTGTCATCAGCAGGGCTTCTAGAAGGTCTTCAAACCGCGCGATCTCGCTGTCGGCGAGCTCGGGCTCGCTGTCGGCGAGGTAGTTATAATTCCTTCAGAAATTCTCCTCACGATCTCGCCGTCGGCGGCCTCGATCTCCCCATCGGCAAAGTAGTTATATTTGCATGAATTTCCTCCTTTTTGATCCAAATTTGCTCCATTTCATGCTTTTTGCTTTCATCACTTATAAATATTCATTCCTGCAATAAAATAAAGAAAATACCTTTCTTTAAAGTGCAATTTTATCAAAAATAGATATGAATTTCTTGATGTATTTTTCTGTGATCACTCACAGATCTCGAGGACCCCTTCCCGTTGTATCTGGATGTCAAGTGAGTCCCGCACCACATTGGTGACCGCCTAAAGTTAACAACTCCGAGGTTGCTCCAGGTTCCCATGAACTGTATTTTTTCCCCATTATCAGTGAACTTGATTGCTACGTGATAGGTGGAAGTGACAACCTGATAATTTCCAGTAAAGGATGATTAAAGATGTCGTTATATGTTGGTGGGAATTCTGCTACCAAAAAGTTCTCTGTGCTAGTAAATTGTTTGTCTCCTTTGTCCCTAGAGACTCCTAAGAATATAACACCTGGAGCTCTATTCCTTTGAGAAAGGAGCTGAAGAGTGAGTTGACCGACACAGACAATAGGTAAGTTTTGAGCCCTATTTTATAGAATATCATTTTGGATAGAACGTTCACCAAACATCCGACATCGACAAAGATACTACCCATCTGGTAGTTTCTGATCGGGGTAATAATGATGAAAGTATCTTTTTATGGATTCACATTTCAGGCCAAATCCATGTTAGTAATGAAGATCAGAGGATGATTATGCTTCTAGATGGAAATGACAACACTCGCTTCTCCCAATCATAGCCTCTTTTGGCTGGCACGTCGTGAATTTTCTCCACCTCCCCCAAAAGATGGTCAAAATTATACTGATAATGTGTATGGCATTTTTACGGACATTTTTATCGAGAGACTACTCCACAGGAGCCTTTTCTGACCACTGAGTGTCCACTCCAACAACACAAAACTCTTTAAGATTTCCTATGTAGATCAGATCCTTGAGTAGCTTTTGAAGCTAACATCATTCCTCTGTGTTATGGCTATGGTCTCGGTGGTAAACACAGTACTTGTTGAGGTTCTAGTGAGAAGCTCCGATCTTCATTGATGAAGCCTTCTTATAGTACTACTTGTTCTAGACGACATCAACTAGCTTGGTCATTGAGACCCTCAATGAGGTATTCTAGGCTTCATAATGCAGCCACCCTTTGTACGAAGATGGTCATTAGTTAGATTATCGAGTCCAATCTTAGTTCCCTTTGCCTCCATTATATTTTTGATTATGTTGATTGTTCTCATAGAGGTAATGATTGGAAAGATGTTGCTCATTTTTTGGTTTTGTGCTTCATCTTATGTGGCTTTCTTCTTTGATCAACTATCTAAAAATTCCATTCGATGATGGGTGGAGTTGATGACTCCTTCCTCTGCAATCATATGAAGATTAGCCATCTCTAATAACTTCGTTGAAGACTTGGGTTCGCAAAAACCTAAGCCATACATGAACTGCTCCATCTAAACTCTTTGCGTTAAAGCAGTTTACGTGATCAGAGGGTGCATGTTTTTCATATCCAACATTTTATTTTTGAAATGAGTGATATAGGAATGAGGCTTTCGTCCTCTCCTTCCTTGATTTGAGAAAGGGCTTGGGACTTCTTTATAGGGCACTGGCGTATTGTGCCACAAAAAACATCTTGAACCCAACAAAAGGGTGGATAACTACCACTGACAAGCCACTAAAATGTTTGAGGATAGACTCCCTCAGCGTGGTAAGGAATAACCAACACTTTAAAGCATAGGAGATTTTCAGTGTATCTACTGCCAATTCAAAGGCAATGATGTGGTAGACATGTTTAGATTGACTCTTGCAAAAGTTACAGTGGGGGGCTGACCCACTTTTTAATATGTTTGTAATTTATGTTATAGCAACGACACTAAAAACTTGATTCCGCTTTAATATATATATATTTAATGATTGAATGTTTAATGTGGATTCTACGCAAGTATACGTATCGTATCAAGTAATACAGGGCTCTAGTGGAGTCCTGGTTATCGACCCCACAGAGAAGTTTTTAACAGAATTGTTATCAGCTAAATTTAAAGGAATTACTTACTAATATAGTAAACAAAAATTTAAAGTAACTAAAATAAACTAAAGTAAACTAATGCTTAAAATAAAGTTGATTTAACTAATTCAGAAAAAGTATCCTTCTCCTTGTTATTGAAAATTATGCGGATTGATGAAATTAAATTATTACTTGAGGAACGACAACGACGCCAAAAACTTGACCCACTTTTAATATGTATGTAATTTATGTTTATAGCAATGACACCAAAAACTTGACCCACTTTTAATATGTATGTAATTTATGTTTATAGCAACGACACCAAAAAAAACTTGATCCCTCTTAAGTATAGATATATAATTTAATGTATAATATGGATTCTACGTAAGTATACGTATCGTATCAAGTAATACAGGGCTCTAGTGGAGTCCTGGTTATCGATCCCACATGGAAGTTTTTAACAGAATTGTTATCAGCTAAATTTAAAGGAATTACATATTAATATAGTAAACGGAAATTTAAAGTAACTAAAGTAAACTAATGCTTGAAATAAAGTTGATTTAACTAATTCAGAAAAAATATCCTTCTCCTTGTTTTTAGAAAATTAAGTGAATGATGAATTTAAATAGAATTTTTAAATTGTATTGTGACAAATAGGAGCATTCCTATTCTTTACCCTTTGGTCCAGGTGCAAAGAACATTGACTAATCCTATGTTTGATTACTGAATCTACGGCTAGGCTGGGAGGATACCGGCCGCCACTTCAGAGCTCCCACGTTCCCCTCACCTGAGGGCTAACATCTACACTTCAACTCTCAAACAGTAGGACCGAATTGAATATTTTAGTCTGTCACACTAAAATGTCCAATTCTACGTCCGATAATTAATATTTCCCTATTTATTTGCACTCGCCTTCCAAGGCTTTTGACTTCCCTGAATATTGGATGTAATTTTTACTATAGTTGATAATTCAACATATTTTAACAACTCAATTGGCCATATTGAAAGTAAATTAAGTTTTAAGTAAAAATTATCACAATTTATTTTAATATATTTGGTGCTTCTATTTAATTTCATCAATCCGTATAATTTTCAATAACAAGGAGAAAGACTAAGAAAACTACTCAGAATGCATGGGAATAAAACAAAGCATGAATTTCATTTAAAATTAACAACAACAATAAACAAAGATATTTATCTTAATTTCCTCCTGACGTACTCTCAAGTTCCTTTGACTTTTCCTTCTAGTACAACAACTTCTAAATAGCACTCAAATAAACTAAAGAAACTCACTAAACACACTCAGACTTACTAAAATAGACACATAAAAGACTCTAGAGAAACTTGTTTAAGACTCAAAAGACACACACACACACTAGAGTTCGGCTTCTATTTATATAGGTAAGCAAAGGTCCAAGGGGTGCTTAAACACCTCTTTAAAAAGTGTCCAGGTTCAATGTATTTGTATTTTAAACTGGCTAGCCGTCGGCGAGAAACGACCTCGCCGTCAGCGAGGCTTCTAGAAGGTCTTTAAACCGCGCGATCTCGCTGTTAATGGGCTTGGGCGCTCTGTCAGCGAGATAGTTATAATTCCTTCAGAAATTCTCTTCACGATCTCGCCGTCGGCGAAATAGTTATATTTGCATGAATTTCCTCCTTTTTGATCCAAATTCGCTCCATTTCATGCTTTTTGCTTCCATCGTTTATAAATCTTCATTCCTGCAATAAAATAAAGAAAACACCTTTCTTTAAAGTGCAATTTCATCAAAAATAGATATGAATTTCTTAATGAATTTTTCTGTGATCAAAATCCCCCAAACTTAATTATTACTTGTCCTCAAGTAATTTTGATACTAAATAAAAATAATGATTTCTATAATAGAATTTTTTTACAATTCAGATAATATGAATTAAATTTAAATAACATTATAATAAAGTTAAATATAAATATTTCTGAGTGATTAAATTAATTTTATAGATATAAGATTATTTAGTTATCAGGTCTAAGATTTCTAGCTTTCTGTTTATTTCAGGAATGACTATATTTAAAATAGTAAATTACATAAGATATTTAGATAATATGAAGTTCAAGAAAATACTATTTAGTAAAGTACCAATCCATAAATATAAGTTTAGAAATATATTAAGTTTTACTCTTTAGGTTGATTCCATTTAAACTAATTTTTGATAAGGCTACTCCTCAAGCTTCTTCTCACTTATATTTTTCTTTTCTTTTCTTTTCTTCTTTTCTTTTCTTTTCTTTTTTTCTTTTCATTTCTTTTTATTTCTTTTCTTTTCTTTTCTTTTCTTTTTCAAGTGAGGATTGCTGTATCTGAATAACCTGTTAATAATTTTGAACTTCAATTTCTCTTCCTAAATTTTGAAACTTAAAATATTTCTTTGCTTATATATATTTCATAGTCTTTACTTCATTGAGTTTTTCTCCTTTCTTTTTCACTTAAATACTTAAGAATTTTCAATTTTTAGAATATAGTTTCCCTTACTTTAAATAGTTTACTATATTCTTATTCCTTTTAACCAAATATCTTATTCCATTAATTAATTGAATTACTAGAAATATTTTCTTTAACTCTATATAATAATTAAATAAAGTAACTCATGTTTATTGAATTGAAAAACTATGATAGAAAATCATTTAATAATAATTTTTAAAAATAGAAATTGAGAACAATTTTAATAATTAAATTTGTATTTTTACCCTCCTCCAAACTTAAATTTTTCTATCTATACTATATAGTGAAAAAGGGAAAGTATATAAATAAAATTCATCATACCTTTGAGTTTTAGGTATTTATTTTCTTTAAAATTTTTGCAGGCTTTTTCATTACTTACACAACCTGTACTGTTAGTATTCTTCCATATTTTCTCCTGCAACGGCGCCAAAAACTTGACCCACTTTTTAATATGTTTGTAATTTATGTTATTGCAACGGCACCAAAAACTTGATTCCGCTTTAATATATATATATATATATATATATATATATATATATATATATATATATATATATATATATATATATATATATATATATAATGATTGAATGTTTAATGTGGATTCTACGCAAGTATACGTATCGTATCAAGTAATACGAGGCTCTAGTGGAGTCACGGTTATCGATCCCATAGGGAAGTTTTTAACAGAATTGTTATCAGCTAAATTTAAAGGAATTACTTACTTATATAGTAAACGGAAATTTAAAGTAACTAAAGTAAACTAATGCTTGAAATAAAGTTGATTTAACTAATTCAGAAAAAGTATCCTTCTCCTTGTTTTTAGAAAATTAAGTGAATGATGAATTTAAATAGAATTCTTAAATTGTATTGTGACAAATAGGAGCATTCCTATTCTTTACCCTTTGGTCCAGTGCAAAGAACATCGACTAATCCTATGTTTGATTACTAAATCTGTGCTGAAGTCGGGAGGATACTCGGTCGCCACTTCGGAGCTCCCACGTTCCCCTCACCTGAGGGCTAACATCTACACTTCAGCTCTCAAACAGTAGGACCAAATTGAATATTTTAGTCTGTCACACTAAAATGTCGAATTCTACATCTGATAATTAATATTTCCCTATTTATTTGCACCCGCCTTCCAAGGCTTTTGACTTCCCTGAATATTGGATGTAATTTTTACTATAGTTGATAATTCAACATATTTTAACAACTCAATCGTCGGATTGAAAGTAAATTAAGTTTTAAGTAAAAATTATCACAATTTATTTTAATATACTAGGTGCTTCTATTTAATTTCATCAATTAGCATAATTTTCAATAACAAGGAGAAAGACTATGAAAACTACTCAGAATGCATGAGACTAAAACAAAGCATGGATTTCATTTAAAGTTAACAACAATAATAAACAAAGATACTTATCTTAATTTCCTCCCCAAGAAGACTCCTTGAAGTTCCTTTGACTTTTCCTTCTAGTACAACAACTTCTAAATAGCACTCAAATAAACTAAAGAAACTCACTAAACACACTCAGACTTACTAAAATAAACACATAAAAGACTCTAGAGAAACTTTTTTAAGACTCAAAAGACACACACACACACTAGAATTCGGCCTCTATTTATATAGGTAAGCAAAGGTCCAAGGGGTGCTTAAACACCTCTTTAAAAAGTGTCACAGTTCAATGTATTTGTATTTTAAACGGCTCGCCGTCGGCGAGAAACGACATCGCCGTCAGCGAGGCTTCTAGAAGGTCTTCAAACCGCGCGATCTCGCTGTCAGCGGGTTCGGGCTCGCTGTCGGCGAGGTAATTATAATTCCTTCAGAAATTCTCTTTACGATCTCGCCGTAGGCGGCCTCGATCTCGCCGTTGGCGAAGTAGTTATATTTGCATGAATTTCCTCCTTTTTTATCCAAATTCGCTCCATTTCATGCTTTTTGCTTCCATCACTTATAAATCTTCATTCCTGCAATAAAATAAAGAAAATATCTTTCTTTAAAGTACAATTTCATCAAAATAGATATGAATTTCTTAATGAATTTTTCTGTGATCAGGGGCTTTGAACTTTTCTGGAGGTTTACTGAGAGAAAGCATTCTCTGGCAGTTTCTGCTGGGGTTTCTCAGCATGTCCTTTCATCTGTGTAGACCTAGTACTATCAATGTACTGAGGATTTTCTTGTCTCTGAGGTGCCTAGTCGGTTCTTCGGCTGCTAGGCACTGGGGGTTCTCCTCGAGGAGTTGTGATTTCTCACGAAGTTCTCCTCTTGGTACAAAAAGTTTTTTCCACCATTTGGATAATAACCTCTCGAATAATGATCTTTATTCGATCTTTAAGTTCCTGTATTTGTTGTTGCACAAATTCACAGGTGTACTCCATGTTTGCACCGTCTATGAGTTTCTTCTTCTTGAATGTGTGCTATACTTCTCGTCTGGGGCATGTCCAACTTTTAGGATGTTGAATCCCAATTTGTACTCTAGAACACCTCGAGGCATAAAGTGTAAGAAATGCGAAAGAAGAGAGAAAAGAGAGAATAGTGGAATCTAAGATTAACGGTTTAAAATGGTCCTTATTTATAATCATATAAGACCCTTGATAAAGTTACGTTTTTATCACAACTTTAATGGTAAGTTACAATTCATTATTTGAAATTATATAGGGTCCATTTAGAGTGGCGGTGCGGTACAACAACCGTAGTTTTGTCTGTTTTGGTAAACTACATTTTGAATCTACTTTTTTCCATCGAATCCGATTACGTACGAGTGATAGACTTTTTCGTTGCGATCGAAACTTTTACATATATATATATATATATATATATATATATATATATATATATATATAATAGCCACATCAACATTTTGAATATCATATTATTTTCAATGAAATTCACGATTGCTTTTTAATAACTCTGCACGTTGCCAAACAGATTCTTAATCAGGGGAGCTACAGATAAATTTTTCCCCCTTTAAGGCATCTTTTCATAATTATGACTAATATTGACATCTTTCCGGATTTGTAATTGATTCTGACACCATTTCATACTCATAACTGACATAAAAACTTTTTTGCATCCACTGATGTTGAGAACTATATATAAGTCTTTCGATCTGTCTACCTTTGGATAACTTAGCTAAGTTGGGTGGATTTATTTTTCCTTAGTATCAATCAACTTTGACTCTTACAATCCGAACATCTTTCGAGTGGTAGTCGGTCGACTATGAGTCGACCAGTGTCATCGTCTTCGGTCAGGGCAATTATTCGATAGAGCAGAATTTAATTTGATCGGTTTTCTATCAATCAGTCGGTTGATCTTTAGCCGATCGTTTTATTATCAAGCCCTTTAAATCTATCATATTGTTGAATTTAACCTCTTTCCTTGCTTTGAAATTCATGCTCATAATTTTCCTTCCGTACAACTACCAAGTCTATCAAATAGGGCATTACATACATATCACTCAATTTCTACGTATTTACGTATCAGACTTTTAAATTGTGATTTTTATATTTACATCATTTAAGTCTTTCATTTCATATCAAATATATCACCATTTTAATTAAAAAAAAAGTAAAATAAAATTTTTCATGCATCGATAAAGTGATACTTACGTAAAAATTGTGTGGCATGTGTAAATTTTCCATCTATATTCTTGAAAGTTTCTGTCGTTAAAACATATCAAATACCTATGTTTAAAGTTTTGGCAGGGTAATGAGTTCCTTGGTCCGCTCCCCATGGCGTCTACTCTCATTCAGAACCCTAAGCCTCTTCTCGGACTCATCATCCTTTCTTCCATCCCTGGCCGATACCACGGATACCTTCTTAGATCTCGAGACGCGGAAGCAACTTGCAGAAGATAGGGTAATCGCTTACCTAATGAAGTATCAACACAAACCCTCCACGGCGTTGGGCTTCTTCAAAAGGATCCAACTTCGGGAAGTAGATAGCCTCGCATTGAACTCCTTTTGTGTCCTTCTACACATCCTTGTTCGCTCCAACAATGACCGCAGCGCGAATGAGCTGCTTTGGAAGTCACTCTCATCCTTTTCCGCCCCTAGCCCTTCTGCGGTAGTGGCCGCCCTTATCGATGTTTCCAAAAGGCATGTTTCTGAACCTCGCAGCTTTGATATCCTTCTATTCTTTTATGTCCATGCAGGGAGGTTAGACGATGCCGTGGAAGCGTTTAGCCAAATGGTTCAAGATGGGATCTTTCCAGGCCTTAAGGCTAGAAATGATCTGTTGGCAGCTTTAGTGCGGCTTAATTATTTTTCCAGGGCTCGAAATTTTTATCAGGAGATGTTGGCTCTCGGAATGGAGTTTGATTGTTGTACTTTTGACATCATGATGCACGCTTGCATAAAAGAAGGGAAGCCAGATGAGGCCGAGGCATACTTCTGGGATATGTCTGACAGGAGTTTGAAGGCTGATGCTCGTGCTTATACCAAGATAATACAGGCAGTTTGTAAAAAATCCCATTCAAAGAGGGCATGCGAGCTCATGAGTGAGATGAAATTGGAGGGTTTTGCTCCTTCTGAATTTGTGTATATCACTGTGATTGGAGCTTGTGTGAAGGATGGGAACATGGTGGATGCATTAAGATTAAAAGATGAGATGCTTAGTGCTGGCCTGCCTTGGAATTTAATTGTTGCTACTAGTCTGATGAGGGGATTCTGTGTTCAAGGAGATTTAGATGGTGGCCTTAGTTTGCTTTCGACTATTTGTGAAGAGGGGATTGACCCTAATAATGTCACTTATGCAACTCTGATTGAGGGCTGTTGTAAAAGTGGAAAACTTGAGAAGGCATATGAACTTTACTGTGATATGAAGCAGAGGGGTATTGTTGCTAATGTTTTCATCACAAATTCTTTGATACAAGGCTTCTTAAAAAGTGGTAAATCTAAGGAAGCGTTTTGTTTATTTGATGAGGCAGTTGCTGCAGGTATTGCAAATGTGTTCACATATAATGATCTTATTCACTGGTTATCTCAGTCTGGAAGGCTTCACGAAGCTTGTGCTCTCTGGGTTAAGATGGAGGACAGAGGGGTGGAGCCTACTGTTGTTTCGTACAATAATCTACTGTTTGGTCATTGCAAAGAACGTGATATGGGTTCAGCAGCTAAGTTGTTTACCCAAATGTTTGAGAAAGGTATCGAACCTAACGTCAGAACTTATACAATTTTAATTGATGGGTATATGAAAAAAGAGGAATTTGGTAGGGCCTTTGATCTCTTAAACAAAATGCATGAGGCTGGCATTGCTTGTAATGATCATACCTACCATGCATTTATAGATGGCCTCTGCAAAGCTGGTCAAATGTCTGAAGCATTTGAATTGCTGCGCAAGTTTAGGGCGGAGGGGTTCATACCTACCTGTAGAACCTACAATTGTATCATTGATGGGTTTTGCAGAAGAGGCATGATGAATATTGCAGCATCATTTTTTCAGAAAATGTTTGCTGATGGCATTCCTCCTAATGTAATTACCTACACTTGTCTGATAGATGGCTATTGTAAAATTAGTTGCACCGATGTTGCCCAGAAGTTGTTGACTGAAATGAGAAGAAAAAACCTTGAGTGTGATATTGCAGCCTATAATGCTCTTATTGCTGGTTTCTGTAATGAGGGAAATATGGAACGTGCTCTCTCACTTCTTGATGAGATTTCAAAAACAAGCATTGTGCCAACTGCTGTCATCTATAATTGCCTTATGAATGGTTATAAAAAACTAAAAAATTTGGATGCTGCATTCGGTTTGCTTAGAAGAATGAAGGATGAAGGAGTTGCATGTGATACAGCCACATATACAACCTTAATTGATTTTTCTCTAAAATCTGGTAATCTAATTGCTGCATCAAATCTGTATTCTGAGATGTTAACAAGTGGTAATGTCCCAGATTCTATCACTTTCACTGCATTGACGCACGGTTTTTGTGATCAAGGAGATCTTGCAAATGCTTACAAGATATTACACGATATGAATAAGGCAGGTGTGCGACCTAATGTTCTTGTCTACAACATACTTATCTCTCAATATTTTAGAGAAGGCAATTTCCAAGAGGCCTACAGATTGCATGATGAAATGCTGGATATAGGACTTGAGCCTGATGATAGAACATACGATATTCTTGTAAGCCTAAAACTAGAAGGTGAGCTATTAGAAAAGGCTAACTCACATTTTTAATCAGTTGTCTCCAAGTGATGTTTATTATGAATGTTTCCCTTGTATACCAAATGATCGAGGTGTGGCGGGCTCCACCCTGGATGTTAGCACTTTATGTTGTACATGAAGGTATGTATTTGTCTCATATTTCAATTTTAATGAAAATCCATTCTTATCTTTTATTTCATTGATATGTTGTTCCACTAATCATTTCTTATGTTTCTAATATGGTGCATTGATTTTATTGTTTTACCCGTTGCCTTCGGCCTTTTCTTTCTAAGTCTCGTTTTCATATAGTTTCAAATGTTATAGTGCTACACATCTAATTTGACAGAACTTCTTCGCCTTTTACATCTATTCAATACATTCTTCACCGGTTACCCCTAACATAAGTGGATTTTTTGATGGTTTGATTGCACATATGAGGTTTGGACAATCAATCTTTTCTAATGATTGAGTGCATTTTACTTGATATATGTTTGTATTTTATGCAAGTGGTATGGTGAAAGTTTGTTAAATGGCAAGAAAGTGTGAACACCGGTGTTTTATAGAAAAATGCATTGTCATTGCTTTTTTTGTGTCTATGATTGTAATATAATAGTTTTGGGCATTGCTTTGATCTAGGATTAATGATGATGTTTATTGGTAAATCTTTTTGTAATTCAGATACTAATAATTTGAACTTAATGCTGCGATACTATAACTAATCTTTTAATGCAAATAAAAAAAATTTATGATCTTTTGGAAAACCTAAAAAAAATTTCTAAAAAAATATGGAAATCTGATATGATCACAATCTTGTATATTAAATTCCAAAATTATAATTTGTATGATATTATCTTATTTTTATTTTTAATATGATGATATTGCTGTGTTGGAGTCTTTGCTTTGATGATGGAGACTATTATTTGCCTGATCTAATTCTACCGAGAGAATATGAGTGTTTTACAACTCTAAAATCAGTATCAATGTTGTGTAGGTTAATTTAAAGCTTTTAATACGTGGTTAACACTTGCTCCTATAACACTGAATGAAGTGTCTATTTTTATAACATTTGATGAAGAATTAAGTGTCTCTATGAGATTTCAATTGGATGATGATGGATGCATTGATATATGCAAAAAGGTTTATCAGACAGTGATAATAATGTAATGATAATCATGCGGATAATGATATATAATAGAAATAAATAATTTTACAATGATTTTATTTTCATGAAGATGATTAATTACCTTTTAAATATTCTTTAAGGATGATGAATTCTTCTTCCTTGCTTTGCCTTTGATCTTGTCTTGGTCTTCAATTTATGTTTTATTTTGTAAGACTTTTTTTTATCAGGTTAAAAATTATTGTTGGAAAAATTATGGTGAAATGCTACTGTTGAAAATGCTTTTAATTTGTTGTTTTTTGGATCCGTGATTAAGTTGATGTTTCTAACCTAGAAGTTTCTTTAGATGTTTGGTTATGACATTTTAATTTGGCGTAAAGATCCAAATGACCAAAAGGGGTTGCTATATGTATGCAAGATGATTATATGTAGGGAAAGATATGTTGGCACCATCTTTCTTAAGCAAGTTCAAATCAGGAGTAGTGATAGTCTTTGTCTTAACGCCAATCTTTAAGAATGGTAGTTGCTTGCGGAAGATTATCAAATTCAAAAACTGGAGCTTTGAGTGTGTGATCCATTATGACATTTTTTTTTTCTATTGTAGGTTTAGTTATTGTTTGGCGCTTAGGTTTACTCTTCAATTGTTTTAAGCCATAGACAGACATAGTGTTCTAATTATAAAGAAAGAATATGAATATTTGTATCATAAAATTTTGATAGTAAAGATGGGCTATGGACTGCGTTTGTTCAATGAGACATGGTAAGCGTCTATGAAACCTATGCAATAGAATGAGGTTTTTTTCAAAACAATGTAGGACACAAAAACCAAATAATGCGATTAACAGAAGTTAACTTTTAAAACACAATTCACTCACCCCCCTTTTGAATTGTATGAACCATTACTAATATTTCTTAGGCATCATTATCTCTAATCCTTATTTCTTATTGCCTCTCCTTGTGAAACAATTAGTAGAAGAGAGAGATGATTTATTTTGATGAACTGGATGGAAAAATTGAATTCCATGAAACTATAACCAGAAGAAGCATGTTAAAGAATTTACTCATCTCGGACGAAGGGAAGAGGGCTAAGGCATTAGAGCCTTGAGAGAGTGGTTTGCTTCGTTGGAACTTCTAGATGGATGGATTTATGGGTAGAAAATATAGGGGAGAGGATCAAGTGAATCCTACAATGATGGATTCAAAATGGAAGTGATTACTTTGTTGAGAGTCTGGGGCGTAGAGGTTATGTTCTGAATGAGATTAGATGACAAAATGTTGGCCCATGAAGTACTTCCAAGTAATTCCTACAAAGATCTATTGAAAAAAGAAGTGATCACTTAATTGAGGGGAGAAGTTTAATTATTAAATCAAATTAACAAAATAATCTTGATATATAAGGAGTAGGCTAAAGATTTAATTAAAGAGGGATAGTGTTCTTATATTCTCCCTCTTCTTAATCATGCATGACTTGCCAATCTATAAATTATTTATTATTGTTTTAATAATGAAATAATAAAGACTAATAACAGGGCCATTTTTGTTTTCTTGTCTCCTTCATTGATCACAAAGCCTCCTTGTATAAATGTGGCTTAATCTATTTTGTATTTAGACTAGCCCTAATTTGTGAGTAGACTCTTGGAGCAAGGTTCCCCTTTTTTACTTAATTTCTCACTCAATCAATATTAGTCAATGAAGTAAATAATTGTTGTAGGAGTCTTCTAAATGGTGTTTTGACCAAATAATTTTATAGTAGTCCATTTTGGTGGCGTGGCTAGTCTATTCAATATAGTTTGTCCATATGACGGGTGCTAGCGAGAGTAGCTATTGGAGTTTACAGTGCTGATATTAGTTAGCCTTGTTGTTGTGGACAACTTGGATGCACTCTATTATAGCTAAAGCATGGTGGCTTTAGTCCAATATATTGTCCCATGGGGTTTCACTGGCCAAAATTCTACATTGATGTATATTGTCGAGCATACTTTCATGTGCATCTCATTAGTTAATTTGATGTTAACATATTTTGTTTGGAGTTCTCATAAATCGTTATATATATATTAGGTGAATTCACTGAGCTGGTTTGAAGTTTGATCTCTCGGAGGAATGCTAAATTGCTGAAGGCATAAACATTTGAGCTTTGTATTCTAGTTCAATATATGAGTTTTTAAAATTTAATATATATGATTGAGTATATCTTTTCAATTAACCCCAAGAGTCATGACTATATTGTAAAGTAATTAAACCTTATGCAAAAATTATTTTCGAACGACAAAATTCTAGCTACATTAATCTTATGGAGAGTCTTCAACCAAAAGCCTTAGTTATGTAGGGATTGCCACGACAATCACAATTCACTATAATTTTCTTTTGCAACTGCTATAAATAGGGCTGAAATCTTTCATTCTATTAATCACTCCAAATTTGCTTAAATTTTTTTTTTCTAGTAAATCTCTCTTCCAATCTTCAAGACATCGATGGGCGCAGAAGCCATGGTAGCTCCCAATGTAGCTTGGACATATGACCCAAGAAATTTTGTTTATATGTTGCTTTAGAATAATACAGTAAAGTTTTTTTAGCCAAGCTAGAAGTACCAGAGCAGACTTTTGTGAGCCCAATGATGTAGTCGAAGTCGTGTTGATTTCAAGGGGCTCAGAAATATTCAGGAGGCAACTGAAATAAGCTCTTATTATTATTGTGCACAAATTTTATGCCAACTTCCCGAAGCACATGAACAAACAGTGGTTTGTTAGGGGCAAGCATGTAGCTTTTAATAGCCATGATATTTATATTCTCTGTAGCTTGGAGGACATTTCTGATGATATGTACTCGACCCTTTTGAATAAATGCTCAGACAATGATGATATCCTTTATGAGCACACCATGCTACGGACCAAATGGAAAAAAATATGACTGGCAGATCATCAACTTTACTGCCTCGGGACTTACCACAACTTTGAGAGCTTGGTACTTTGTCATCTTTGTAAGGCTATTATCTATTGGCCACTTTAGTGACATCACTAAGGAATGTGCCACTCTCAACTTTACCATCCAAAGGCATATGATGTTTGAAGTTGGTAAGGTAATCCATAGGAGCATCTTGCACACCACCAGGCCTACCACAACTAGGGGGCTTGCCTAGCCCTCCTTCATTCATGGCCTGTGTCCATGTTGGGGTTCATATGAGCACTTCAGAAGAACTCATCTACCTAAATTTGGCATTCAGGAGAAACAGGATTCTATTGATCGTTTCTGGCATAAACAACATTAGTAGAAGGGAGGATGAAGAGGAGGAGATGCCACAAGCACCCAAGGTGATTTCAACCCCAGAACTGAGGCGGTACTTATATCTGATGGAGTGAAATTACGAGGTTGGGAGGTTCGCTTTGAGGGCCTCAACACTAGTTTAAATTGAATTAAGTGAAAATGGCGATGAGTTGAAGAGGGGTTGGATTCAAACTTGCACTACCTACTGGGGATCAGCCAACAATATTATCATTATGTGAGCCAATTCTATAATTCATTATCTATTATGTTTAGTAATTGTCATCTACACATTGGCTTGAGTAATGTCTTTTTTCCATCGCCATTATAGTACCCGAAGCTGCCGGTCTATGAGGAAGAAGGATATGTGTTGAATTGTGTTATGTCGCGAAGTCTCTTTTTTCCTATGGATTGGATTAATTTCTGTAAGTTCCTTTGTCAGAAATTTATTTGCACTCTTCTTACATTGATGGCATTGCTGAATTCAAAAAATGGGTGGTGTTTTTTTTTTTTTTTTTCCCTTTACAATGATTGCTTTATTTTGGCCATGCTATGTTTGCTTAGCTCTGTGCTATGTAGTCTCCATCTGTTATTGTCTTAGCCATTCTATTTATGCCTATTTGCATTTTGGCATTAAATCAATTTGGTTTGTCTTTTGGTCATATTTATACTCGTTAATTTGCTTCATTATTATTTCATTTGCTTGCTTTGTTAGTGCATGCATTTGATGTGTGTTGATGCAATAATTTAGGAGGGAGGAGTGGGATTTTTATAATGACATTATTTAAAATCATTTGCCTTGTATTTTGGCATTATGTGGAGGTTTAGGAATGATTATCTAAGCGATTTTCTATTAGTTGGAAGATGTATTCTTCTGTATTATGTTGTTATCTATAAAATTTATTAGTAGAGCATAATTTGCATTACATTATATCATGCTGTGATATTTGTGAGTTCGGTCATTTTAACTATGCATTATTTTGGATGTTTACATAAGTTAGTAGGCTAGGCTTAACATATACTCCAATTCTTGACGTGACAATAAATATCTATCAGTTGGGCCCCTTAAGTGATTGATAGAAACTAACATGCATTTGAATAAAAAAAGAGATCATGAGTTTGGAATTCCCTGAAAAAAAAATCTATGGTGAATAAAAGAAAAGTGCGAGTGTTATCAGTTGTAGTGCAAAAGTATGACCTAATATATAGATGGTTTTCCCACGAGGTGCTCTGCTAGGGTTTGGTGTTGAAGGGTTATTGTTCCATTGGCGCTGAGTTTCCCGTGTTACTGTTGCATCAGCGTGTCAACTTCATTATCATGGAAAAGCTCTCTTTTTGCATAATTTGTTTCCAACCATCCCACTTCTGATAGTTCTACATTGGTTTTCCCACAAAAGATCACGACTCTTTAGAAGCAAGAGATGAAAGCTTTGTTCCCAGGGCTGCCCGGAAGAATGGGAAACTAGCTCTTTTCCTTTTCGGATGCTGATACTTCCAATCTTGCTGAGCCTTGGAGATTCACTTTGCTTGGTAAGTTCAATATGGGCACCCTAAGATGGATCTTATCGTTAAGAATTTTGATGGTTGAAGCTTATTCGAGATTGGAGGATGGGACTCTTTTATGGTATACACATCATGATCCACTTATGCAAGGAGGGGGCATGCACAAATTTTCTCCAAAAAGCTACTGAACATTGAGAATAAGTATATGAAGGTTCTCAAATTGTCCCCAGATTTTGATCCACAATCCGAACCAGCCATTATTCCCATGTGGTTCAAATTCCTGGGTCTATAGTTGCATTTATTCAACAAGCAAAGCCTCTTCTATGTTGTGGGTAGACCACTTAATTGAGACCTTTCCACATTCAATTTGATAAGATCTTATGCTATTTGGTGTTGACCTCCTTTTTGAGGTTTTTCTTTCCCGTCCTTAGAGTATAGGATCTAGTCTTATGATTCCTTGTTGACCCTTCTAGAGGATTAGTAGTGGAACCCACCTTACATAGAACTTCAAACCACTTCTTGACTCATTTTTGTAAAGACCTCACATGAGTGGTCCCAAACATTTAACTTTTAGTTGCAAGGGCTAAGATGCAACATGTGGAGGGCTAAAAAATGAGTTCCCACAGGATTCAAAGGGTCATAGGGACACCCTTTTGACCTTGAATGCTGCATCCACAATCCGAACCAACAATTATTCCCATGTGGTTCAAATTCCTGGGTCTATAGTTGCATTTATTCAAGCAAAGCCTCTTCTATGCTGCGGGCAGACCACTTAAACTAGACCTTCCCACATTCAATTTGATCAGACCTTATGCTATTTGGTGTTGACCTCTTTTTTGAGGTCCTTCTTTTCCCTTAGAGTATAGGACTAGCTTTATGATTCCTTATTGACCCTTCTAGAGGATTAGTAGTGGAACCCACCTTACATAGAACTTCAAACCACTTCTCGACTCATTTTTGTGAAGACCTCACATGAGTGGTCCCAAGCATTTAACTTTTAGTTGCAAGGGCTAATGACCAACATGTGGATGGCTAAAAAATGAGTTCTCATAGGATTCAAAGGGTCATAGGGACACCCTTTTGACCTTGAACGCGACAATTCATACATTCACTGCAGTCGCGCGCGATGCAAACTTAAATTGGCTCTACTGTTGACAAACTTGTCAGGATGACGAAACGGACTGCACGAGCGTGTTCAGGACATCAATTTTACCCGGAAAAGACACCATATTACTATGGTTCCGCGCACTAGAAAATGACAAAAATTGATGCACATGAATATTTAATTAAGGGATGCGGTTTCAGATTCGTCCCAGGCTCGATTCGGGATAAACATGGGCTAATTATCTCAGTTTGCACGGTTTGTAATTTCAAATTTCAAAATTTAATAACAATTTAATTTTACCTTAATTGAATTCAATTAGAAATTATTATTTGTCAAATAAAACAACTTCACGCATGGAGTTAAATAATTCCCTGCCTAAACGTAACAAACTGTTTTTTGGAATTCTTGGGATACAAAAAATGTCCCGTCTCCTTCTCATCGGGCTCTCCTCCTCCTTGCACCAAAATTCGCTTCTCCCCTCTGCATCGAAATCTTTCCTCATTCACCTCCCTTTGCACCAAAATCCTCGATAGAGGCCCTTCATCGAAATACCGAACTCCCCTCATTTGGCCTCCCTCTTCCTCACACACCGAAAACCTCGCCTTCCTTTCTCGCTCACCAGCCGCTCGACTCCCTTTCGACTTTCTCTCCCTCTTCCTCTCCAACTCGCCTCCCGCTCAACATCCTGTCTAACTCGACTCCTAGCCGCTCAGCAAAGCCCTTGCTCCCGCCTACCCGCTCGGCACCTCTCACCCGAACAATTCACCCGGATCACCTCCCTCTATATCGCTCGGCTCCCTCTCCCTTACTCGACATTCTAGCTGCTACTCGACATTCTAGCTGCTACTCTATCTCTATCGCTCTCAAATCACGTTCATAGCCCTCACAGCCGTTCCTTCTTACGCGCAGGACTTGGAGGGAGTTCCCGATTCCTTGTGTTCGAAATCCTTGACTCTTTTTGTTGAAAGAGGGCTAAAATCAGAGCTTGTAGAAGCTGAGAAAATAACCAGACTTGGCCACAGTAGTGTAGGAAGTCCCAGCAGAGCTCTAATATTTAATAGGTACATCGGTCATATTATAATTTCCATGATCATTTTCTTTTTATGAGCTACACATACTTATGTCATTAACCTTGTTTGGTGGAAATTCTATGCACACAGCTGTGGGTTTTACTTGGCACTTTTATTTTGCTCTATTTTCCAAACTTTTCATAGATTGAATCTTACACGTTTGCGTATGAAAACATATTCTTGACTACGTAATAGTTCTTGTGTAATGCGGTTTACGCTTCCTCATTATTCTTTACAATTCAATAACTAGGTCCTTAAAGTTTTCACAATGCAGACAAACTATGAAATATTTGCTATCTATGCCAAAATGTATGCTACTGTTTATTTGGTTATATAATGATGAGAATGAGTTCTAATGTATTATATTAATTCATTCTAAATTTTCCACCAGAACATAGGTCTCTTACTTTCTGAAAACAATGATATTTAAAACCTCTTTAAAGTAATTTACTCCAATTGAAATAGCAAAGCACACCTCAGATTTAGGCTTATCCTCCATCCATTAAGAGGCTGGTTTGGGATTGCTTCCCTCGGATGTATGGGATCGACAAGTTAAACTCTCTTGAAGAGCTTAATGGAAGAACAAAAAATAGTTACATAATTAGGAAAACTAGAGTATATGAATAAACCTCATCAATTGAGAATTGAGCACTTCGAAAATGTGATGGAACTCAAAGGGGCTTGCAATGCTACTCGCAATGATTTTAAATGACTAAGGGCCGTTTGGGACGAACTATAAGTGCGGTGACGTTTTTGAAAACGCCGCCTAACCGTTTGGTTCGCGCGTTTTTGAAAACGTTGTCTGCTACGTTTGAGTTTTTTACACTAAACGCAACCCTCGGGTCGACCCCCGTGGTCGACCCTAGTGCCGCGTTTCAGGATAAGCTAACTATCCCGAAACGTACATAGCTGCCCCAAACGTACGATAAAATTTACATACATACTAAATCATTATATATTTAAATATCTAATACTTAAACTTCAATTTTTACATTCATGCCACTTTCTTATGCATGAAAAGAATGTATTTCGCTTTTGAGAAGTTCAAAAAAATGATGACATTTTTATGAGATTAAGGAGATTTGTGTGGCATAAATGCAAAAGGCAATGTTTAGGTTTTACATATGTATACATAAGAATTGTATGGTGTTCTATGTAAATGCCCATGTTTGAGCTCAAATAGTTACCTAAAATAAATAAATATCAAAGAAATATGATTTCACCTCTGAGGTCTTAGTTAGCCATGGGTAGAGGTTAGTGAAGTTTCACGACTATCAGAATTGAAGTACAAAAGTTATAGGGGTGTAAACCCTATGGGTATAACGATAATTTTGGGACCTTACACTTTGGGCCTAATTTTTAGGATTAATCAGAGGGGATGAGATTAAATAATGACGTTTAACTTACTGAAATGATTGAAAGATGAGGGGTAGCTAGGGTAGAATCTCACTCACATGTTTTCTACAAAGGTTAAAGATGTAATTACTTGAATTGTTATGGATATGAAGAGATGGAAGCTTGGAAGATCTAAGAGTGAGAGGGTTGAGCTTGGAAGTTCATCATTCACCAATTTAAACCCTCTACTAATGGAGAAACATAGCTCAATCTTTTCAATCAAGTTCAAACACATTACTTATAAATTTTTTCAAAATTACAAGTTTACCCCTAAACTTTATTGGCTTGGTAGTGAACTAGGTTCAATCTAAATACACTTGAGGAATAATTGAAGAAGAGAATATAACTCATCATAAATGAACATGAATTATCTTAATACAGTACCATTTAAAGCCTAACTGAAAGGTGAGAGTGTGCAAGTTCTTCAAATACTAGGGACACACTCTTCAAGGGTGTTTGCCCTCGTAGCTCTTGAACTGACCATTTGCCTTGCTCATGGGTTAAACAAGATATCGAGACGTTACTGAGCACAGCGAAAACTTAAAAGATTCCTAACATGACTTGGTTGATTAACCCAACGATCTACAAAGTCTAAGGAACTTGAAACGACCTGAAGGTTCTAAGGTTGTTCAGGGTTACCCCTAACACATTTGCAAAAACTTGGGACATTTTATACGACACTGTCGGCCGCTTAAAGTGCGCTTTGGGGTTTAATTTAATGTATATATGTATTAGTTTTGAAAATAAGATTTTTTAAATTTTAAAATATGAGAATGAGAGTGGACGGATCTCATTCGTTTAGCAGTTTGAATGAACGAGCGTAATATCGCAAGTAACGCATACATCACGAAGAATAGACACCACTAATTGACGACATCGCTCGATCGAATAAACTGCAGAGTCATGACATCCGTTACGGTACACGAACGCTTTATGTGAGTCAAACAATTTTCACTATTTAATACAAAAAGAATCGAATAGGGTTTATATTATTTGTGATCTTTAAAGGCTCACTATGAGCAATGCACCTATAGTCGATCACTCTCAAATAATGAAATCCTTTGAGAGAATCTCGATTTAGATCGGGGGTTTTATCTTCGATGAAATCGAAAGCGAGTTTTGACGAAGTGTGATAGTAGGAAATTAAATAGGTGAAAGGTGCGATGAGGAACAGTTGTTTCAGAGTCGAGAGGAAAGAAAGGTAGGAGACGTCGCGGATGCCAGGAGAATCTCGATGACTTGCGAGCTATCATATGGTGGGAGCTTTAAATTTTGGAAATGGATTTAATTAGATTTCGATCACGCCGATTAATTATAGGGATTACGTTTGCGTAATACCTGATTATGCAAACAACTCCGACAGATAGGAGGATTTATGCGTATCGGACGACGACTTCGGAATCACAAGCGAGTTAGGAGCATATCGTACAATGGTATGCAATAGCACTAACGGAACGGAGTGAGGGTTTATGTCGCAGTCAGGCGGAACTTACGTCGAAATCACTATGATCATTGTTTAGGCTAAAGAATGGTTTTACGATGGCGACATAGGTTTCTTTGAAGAAGATGGCCGTCTTGCTCACGCGTGCTCCAAGTCTACGTCGTAGTGAGATCGCGAACTTATGTTTAAAGTTTAGGTTAAAGTGGACGTGCGAATTATTTTATTTCGTTTTTATTATCATTTGTTATTACGAGAGTGAGTGTGTGCGATGGTGACGGGGGGTAACGATAAAAGGAAGCGTGCGAAACAAGCGGGGAACGTGCGATAGTGAACGACGGGAAGCAAGTATCACGAGCGGGGTATGCTTAAGTCAGCGTTAAACGTGCTAAAGCCAAGCGAGGAGTAGGCACGAAGAAAGGTAAAGCGTCTTCACATAGGTATGTACGTCGAAAAAAGTAAAACGTGTTATACTTAGCGAGGAGCGAGTGCTGGAAAAGTAAAACATGCTTACGCGATAAAGGAAAGAAGTAGAAAAATCGTCGCGAGTGTACCGTAGGCGATGATTACCGCGGTGTATCGTTACTCCGTTTATTGTTTTCGTTTTTATTGTTTTCTAGCAGAAAGAGACGTTAGTGAGAAAGAGCGAGTAAACGTAGTAGGAAAGACTAAGTAGTAGAGAGTGCTCATCGTACGTGCATCGAGCGAGACAGGAGAAAACTCAGGGACGTGAGAGCGAAGGAAAGAAAGAGGGAAAGCGGTCCACTAACACGATTTCGTAAAAAGAGTGAGCCGTTTTCTAATGACAATCAAAGCGAGTAAGTCACTGCACGAACTCAGACCGTCCTTACACAGCCTAAAAAAAAGGATCTAAAGGCACATCGGCGCTCTCGGAGAGGATAAGGACTAAATCCACGGGAACACACCCACTTCCACCAAACGACACTGTAAAAACATGAAAAACGGACATAAAGATGCGGCCCAGCCTACGGACTCTAGACCCTCTGCTCGGGACTCCTCCGAGCTCCAAGTACCCGCATTAATTTCCGGTTCACGAAACATAGGCTCCCAGGTAGGCTCGCTGCGGGCTCGGGACTCAGTTATAGCGATAGGAGAATCGATGAACTCCGATACGTAAGAAAGAGAATGACAATGCCCATAAGCCACCAAACCAGCATCAATTCTACGAAATAAAACCTCCAGAAGTATTTCGAGTATCGTGCTCGATTTATTTCCCACAAGTAAATCGTGAGGCTCTTCCAAATTCATTAAATCGATTTCATAGACAAGTGTAGCGAGAAGCAAGCCACCATCACAATAATCACCCGATAAGGCTCTCGGCGAGGCTAAAAAACGGAGCGCAGGCTCACGGTCTAAGCTATAACAAGGGGCAGCAAGAGGTAAGGCCCCGACAACCCAAATCACCACAATGAGGCTCACGGCCAAGCCCCAACAAACCACCCATACTAATTCAAATTCATCACAAATGCATAGGAATGAATCCATAGGACAACCAAGCAATTCAGCCCACCTATAGCTTAAGCAAAGCACAAACCCGAGCCCAGGAGAGACTTATACCCGAGCCGTTCAAAGGCTGCACCGGGGGAGGCTGCAGGAATAGCATGAACCAAAACCGAGCCCACAACATATCGTAGGGATAGGCTGCTAGGCAAAGAACAAAACTAAGCAACAAAAGGGCCCCCAATCCAAATGCCATAGAGGACGGGAACAACAAAACGAAGCGACAAAAAGAAAAGAAGGCCCTCCCAAATTCAAATGCCATAGAGGGCAACGGTGCAGGAGCGACAAAAACACAAAGACAAAAGTAGTCCTAAATTCGGATGCCAAGGGGAACCGCGAGAGCGCCAGACATAAAACCGAGCCCCTTTCAAGTGCAATGGGGCTAGCTACTGGAGCAGCAAGACACCAAACCAAGCCAGATTAGGCCCCAACCCGAGCCACCACACGACTAGGATCAAGCCCCGCACCAAGCTAATAACAAGAGTCGAAAGCCAAGCCCCAAAGTGCTAGCGGGGAGCCGTCAGGCAGCAATAAACAGAAACAAAACCGAGCCTCCATATCAAGTGCAAGGGACTGCGAGAGCAACGAAAGCACAAAAGCAGAGCCCCATATCGAGTGCGAGGGAGCGGTGCAAGAGCAACGAAAGCACAAAACCGAGCCTCCATATCAAGTGCTAAAGGGCGACTGCAGAGCAACAACAACAAGAAAAACCGAGCCCTCAAAGTAGGTGCACAGGGCGACCATGAGGTAAAAGAAAGAAAACGAGAAAAGAGAAATGAGTGGCTCTCAAATGGAGTGACCACTGCAGACAACGGAGAAAAACAGGAGCAAAGCAAAGCACCCAAAACAAGACCACCGAGGCTCCCAAACGTATAGGGGGGCAACCACCATGTAGCGAAACAGAGAAATGAAAAAAAGGGGCTCCCTGACATTCATATGAATCCATACTAACATGCCACTTTGATAAAGAAAGCCATAAGGAGCGAAACCGAGCCCCGACACATGTGTGCCATAAAGTTAAATAAATTCTTTTATAGTTTATGCTAGAGAGAAAGTAAGAAAAAGGGCTTAGAATGCATGCCCCAACATACTAAAGGAAGGCTAATACTTTGCCTTAAACACATCTTCCATGCTTCGAATGATATAAAAGAGAGAGAGGAGCCAATGCCATGTCCTATTTCCACCTTTTCAAGCAAATAACCAAACCTATATTTCAGAATAGGCTCACATTTTCATTCTTAGCATGTTTCAAGTGATAGAAAGCTCCCAAATCTTAATACTAGCATGCAACCAGGAAGGGGAAATAAGATGTTATCATTTAAGCAAATAAATATCAAGTTCCATGGCACATAAGTGCTTAGCCGAACCACCAAGCAGGAAAGAAAACAAGCCAAAAGCCACAAACCGCAACCATCTTAGGCCAAACCGAGAAGGAGAGAAAGGGAGGAAGGCATACCAGGTAATGTAGAGCACGTAAGAAAGAGCAAAGAAGACTAGGCTCCAATCCAACACCAATTCCTCGGAAGGAAGCGGACAATCAACCAACCAACCCTAAATCCATCCAAAAACGGGGCCTTTATAGGCGAGAGGAGGGAGAAGAGGGCCGTTCCTTACACAGTGAGTCGGGCGCAAGTGGGGAAATGGCAGGGAGATGGCCACAAAATGCCGCAGGTAAGAGCCTAGGCTCGGCAGCAAGGGCGAGAGTCGAGCGGGAGACAGAGCTGCGCGAGGGATCACGCGAGGTGACCTTCGCCCAGGGATAACACTCGAGAAGGTATGGGGAGAATCACGCGGGGCTCGAGAGGGCAATGGCTACAAGGAAGAGACGCGCTCAAGCGCGGGAGAGGCAGGGTACGGGAGCCTCCATCGAACGAGCGAGAGAGAGCCGACTCGATTGAACGGGTAGAGATTAGGGCTTGGGATGGATTAAATAGGTTTTAAAATATATATATATATTATTAATTTTATTAAAAACACGCCCGAAATCGTAATTTTCGCTTCGGCAGGCGATCGTCGCAAATCAAATATCAATTTTAATCAGAAACGACGTTCCAGACGCAACGACGCAGTCCGTTTCGTCATCCGAGGTCGTTAGGACAACCTCGTCGACGGTCGCGTCGAAAATGCGTCAAATCCGGTGTTTTCTCGAATTCGACTCGACGTTGGTCGTCCCGCGTTCCGACTTCGATCTCGATCCATTGCGAGGTGGTTGAAAGCGTCGAGCGCGCGTGGTCGAGGATTTGTGCTCGGTTGTGCGGAAACGTGCACATGGTCATCTAAGGTCCGGTGATCCTATAGGAACTCAATTTGGACTCCTAACGTTAATTCCAACCTGCTATGAGCTAGCAGTACAGAATTTCGTCCGGGATTCCAAAAAAATAATGAGGTGGCTTTGAGCAAACTAAAACGAGGTGGGCCCATTGCTAAGAATCTAAGATCGTCGGGGAAGCTCCTAAAGCTAGAACCCTAAATCTTAGGAGGAAAACTAAACCTCGACAAAAGTGAGGTCAACAGACACTTGGGCTTGTTACGATTTATTGTGATAAATCATCCTCAAAATAAAAATCATTCAAGTCAAACTATGTGAAACCCATAGGGACCCTCCAATGTATGACTTAGGATCCTTCATACTAAATTGAAGGTCATCCTTGTTGCTACTTAACCTACAATGAAACCCAAGGCACAGGATTTGAGCTTGAACATTACACATATGTCCTCTTGTCAATTGGGGATATTTGTTAATGTCACATATGGATCACCGGGCTAGTATAAGTCAGCGATCTTGGTGGCGAGGGCGATGATGATAGTGTTTATGCGTGTTAAGACGGGACGATAGAATAGTATCTCTTGCCTCGATGACCTTCAATGGAGGGAGAGCAGGATCGATGATACTATCCATCAACTCTTGGTGCGAAGTAGTCCCCTTGCTTTTTTAGATTGCCGGTAGTTCTCGCCCGATCAAAGTGAGCAACTTGTTCCGAACCTAAAAAGTTTTCAAACAGTTGACCGAGACTTGGGTTTTGGTAGAAAGAGGTATCACTGAACTAGTGGCTAAGGAGATTTGGATTGGCTCCACACATAACGGGTACTGGCAGCAATTGGTGATGGAGCAAAGTCCATATTACTGCAGCAAATGTAGAATATTTGGCCATCCTTTGGATAAATGCTATGTTGCACAGCGTGAATTAAGAAGAATTCAGGCCACTCTGGCTTTCCAAAATGAGGAAGTAGAGTTATTGGTTGCATTCAACAAAAACAACATACACATTGTGGTTATTGAGGTGGAAACCCAACAAATGTATCGGCTGATCAACGCTAGAGATTTGCTGGGAACTGTGCAAGAACAGGTGGGTCAAGAACTGAATACAAATGCAGATGTAAACAAGAAGGTAAAAAGGGGATGGGTTGGGATGGAGAACAGCAAGAAGAGATCCTGGTTGCAATTACTGATGAGTTAATGTTATACCTGACACTTCTGAAGAGAGTGATAATCTACGTTTTAGTGTGGATTGAGAGATACATATGCTTGATCCACCAGTCCTACAAATTACACAACAGGAATTAAATACTAACATGGAAGGAAATTTGAATGCTGTCAGACTTGAGCTTGAGGAGGAATGAATTATCCAAAAATCTAGAAGGAAAAAAACTAAAGGTAGTCATGAACTCAGAAATTTAATCCCAACAACATTATTTTACAGGAAGGGGAAACCATCAATATACCATCAAATCAGTTGAGAGACCTCACTCCTAGGCTTACTAGAGTAGAGCAGGTCCGTTCTTAATGATTAAACTATTGATGTGGAATTATGGGGAATTGGTGATCTACACTCCTTGATAAGCTCAACAAGCTTAATAAGGATCCACAACATTTTGTGTTTTAACAATTCTAGAGCCTTTGTTTACATTAAATAAACAACTTGTATTGAGGAAGCTGAGAACGTTTCACCAGAAAGAAAATTACAACAAAAAATCTGCTCATTTTGGAAAAAAAGGGGATTGATGTCTATATATTGATAGAGAATGTCCAATTTTTACATGCTGAGCGTACTTTTGATGAAAATGTCACTTGGTACATCTTTGTCTATGCTGGCTGCTCTAAGACCTCTAGGAGGAATTATGGGGTGATTTGATTGACATTGACACCAGTTTTTGTGGCCATTGGTTTGCTGGAGACTTTAATATGATATCCAACCAGGCATAAAAATTAACCCAACCATTATCAATTAGTTCAATGAGGCATTAGAAGATGCTGCCCTTTTTGACTTGGGATTTTATGTATTGCTTACACTTGCAAAGAGGGAAAGTTTTTGAAAGATTAGATCGAATAATGGCCAACCGGGAGTGGCTATCCTCATTTCAGTAGTCTAAAGTCAAGCATTTATTCAAGACTGGTTCAGCCACCGTCCTCTACTGTTATATATCTTCTCCCTGCAGAAACCTATCAGAAGCCCCTTTAGATACTTTAATACTTGTTTGAATCATGAAGACATTCAAATTGCATCAGAAGAGCTTGGAATAGAACTCAAAGAGACAATGCTTGGAATACATTATGAAGTTTACACGAGAATGTTGCAAGAACACTAGAAATGGGAATTTGGAAAAATTTGGAGATCTCAAATTAAAGTTTAGATTGGCTGAGGAAAAATTCTTTCATTTGGAAAATAGAGTAACAAAGATGGGGGATGCTGAACACACTGTTAGCTGCTTGAAAGGATTTACTAGAAGCTATTAAGTGGGAGGGGGATTTACTAGTACAAAAGGCAGCAGCTGTTCACTTCAATGACATGAACTATCAATTTTTCCATGCGTGTATCAAACAAAGACGTTGGACTAATGCTATACTTAAAATTAGAGAGGATGTTAGCTGGCTGAACAACAGCAACGTTTTGCACAAGAGTTTGATAAGGTGGTAGTTGTTTACCAGGATGTTTTTGAGGACTGCAGGAAAATTACTGAGGACCTCCACGTAACAGATATACCAAATGAGGTTGAGATATGGTATGCTGTCAATAGCATAGAAGGTTGAGATACGGGATGCTGTCAATAGCATAGACAGTAAAAGAAATCGCTGGACTAGATGGCTTCACAGCAGACATCTATAAAAAATGTTGGGACATTGTTAAAGGGGAGATGGTTGAAGCTATCCAAAGCTACTCTAGGGGTGAGGAATCTCTCAAATACTACTTCATTACATCCACTGACACACTTATTTCTAAAAGTGCAGTCAAAGAAAAGTGGGATCGCTTTCGACCTATCAACCTCACGACAATCTTTTCTAAGGTGATGAGCAAGATCATTTTAAAAGGATTTAACCAGATTTACCTCGTTTAATTTCTAAAAATCGAGCAACATTTATCAAAGGTAGAAGCATTGTGATTAACATCCTTTCCGCACATGAACTAATTGAGGATTTGAATAAAAAATGCAGAGGTGACAATTTAATTATCAAACTTGATCCAAGAAAAGCCTACGATACAATCAATTGGAATTTTATACTTTTAGTTCTGAAGGCAAGGGGTTTTAATAATGAATTCTGCAATTTGATATGAAGATGGCTCAAAAAGAACTACCATACAATTCCTATAAAAGGCAAACATATGAACATTTTAAATCATTTAAAGGTATCAAACAAGGTGATCCCCTCTCTCCCACTATTTTCGTCTTAGCTTTTGATTATTTCTCTGGAAGATAAGTGAGATGCAAATGAAGCATAGACACATCATATATACTCACAAACCTGATATACTTGTTGCTCACTTAGCATGTGCAAATGATGCCATAATCTTTATTAATGCCACCAAGGGAGCTGTAAGAGAACATACAAGTTACTGATTTTCAGGATTTATCTGGGATGGAGTTCAACAAGGCCAATTGTCAATTCTTTACAGTTAGGAAGAAAACACAAAACTATACTAGTTTCACTCACTCTGAATTCCTACTAAAGTATCTTGGTGTTAAACTACGAAAGGGGAGGCCCTCTAATCAATTTAATTAGGTGATTGGGAAAATCAAAGTTCTCATACATTGCTGGTCTAACACTTTTCTGTCTTATGGAGGAAATATCAAATTTTTTATGAGTTTACTAAATTCAATTCCACTTTATACTTCACAAGTGACATGAATGAATAAGGTTATGCAATTGAAGTTGGAAAGACTCTTCAACAGATTCTTGTGGTTGGGAGAGAACAGAAGAATTCTCTGGCCGGTTGGAAGAAAATCTATAGACTAATTAAGAATCTTAGTAACCTGGCCAACATAAACCTGATGAAACTATGGGTGAGATTCAGGAATGGTTACTCACTTTGGGCTGACTATATGAAATGCAAATATTGCAAGGGATTACATCCTGTCAACGCCATACTTAAACAAGGACATTCCAAGATTTGACGTTAAGCATGAGAGACAAAGCCGAAGAGTTCATCTACTGGGATATAAAGGAAGGAAAACTAAATTCCTTGTTGGATAACTGGACCTTAGAGGGAAAAGTGGCTAATTTGGTGGATATGAATATTGATAATCGCCAGCTGTTAGTTTTTGATTTATTGGATAGTAAGATCTGGAAGATTGAGGAAATTAAAACATCAGTAGGCAAGAAGTTTTCTACCAAGATAACTGTAATACCGGTGAAGAAAGATGTGATTACTAAAGCTCACTCTAACATTTCCATTGCTAAGAAGATGCATAAGCAAATGCATAACTGGTCAAAAGTGGATTGGGGAGATCACATTTGGCAATATTGTTTAACTCTTTCCATGTCTTTTTTATATGAAGATGCTTCCACAATTTGCTACCCGCAGATGATGTTCTGAAGCTGAAAGGATTAATATTGCCTTACATGTTGCCTGCCATGCAACTGGGAGAAAGAAATTGCTAACCTCTTATTTTTTTCTTGCAGGTTTTAAAAAGACATCTAGTGCAAGCTGTGTTATTTTCTACTTCCCGGATACTTATTATGGCGTCAACTTATTGGATCAATACAGTATTGGACAACACAACACTACTCCAATCACTTTATTAGAATGATCCCCTTCATTGGTACGTGGTTCATCTGGATAGCTAGAAATTCTATTAATCAGGGAAGGTGATGTCTAACATATTAGCCTTCATTCACAAGATTCTCTTATGGGAAAGTTAAAGATAATTTTTTCTTGGGTTTGCAACAAGTACTTCAAACACTCACAATTCGGACTAGGAACATTGTGAGGAAGGAACCAAAATTAATCTTCTGGACAACCCCAGCTCTACCTTGGATAAATGTAAATATGATGAGAGCTTAATAAATGGGAAGGCGTGTGCAAGAGGTATCTTTAGGAACTGGAATGCCAATTTTCTGGGATACTTTTGTTCACCTTGGTATGCCCACACTGCTATTGAAGGCGAAGCTACAACAATTCTATTAGAACCGAAAATTGCTGCCACAATTGGACTGGGATCATCTGATTATGGAGATGGATTCATCCTGAGGAGCCTAGGAACTACCTTTAAGTGCTTAGATGCTAAGACAAACATTTTTGGCGTTGAGCCTAGCAGCCTAGGTGCCTAGCAGTAGACACCAGACCAAAAGTCATTCTTCTATGAACAATCTATAAAGACCGAAGCAGCAGTACAATGCCCAAGCGCCGCACCCATGTACCCAGACAAAGAGCTCAATGCCCAGGCCCTAGCAAAGCAATACAGGTCCTAGTCTTCAGGCACTCAGGCACTCAGGCACAAATGCTAGTGTCCAAGTGCTCGATTGAGTAGTTCAAATTGAAAGCTTGATGCCTAGATGGCATTACAGGATGCTTAGATGCGAAGCCAACCTAAATGATTTTGAGTAAATTTGACCTGATATCTTACCTTTCTCAGAGCAGATTATTGCTGCCTTATTTGAGGGATAACCTGGAGTAAATTAGAAGGATTCTTTGGGTAGCTTTAAGCGGGTTTGGGAGAGCTCCTTCTGGTGTTGTCTTTTAGGAAAGCATGAGAAGCTTTGGAGATTTTCAGTAGAGTTGGGAAAGGATAATGATTGACCATGAGATTGCGTGGGCCATTTACTCGAGTTTTCCTATTCCTTATGCTATTATTTTGCTGTAATCATGCTTATGCAAATTCTATTTTGTGCTATTTTTCTCTTAGACATGAACTACTGTCACTTTTTAGGGTTGTAACATTTGTTTTGTTTTGCGTAGTTGATAAAGTAGGATATGTGATGTTCTTATTTTTTATTTTCTCAGTGTATTTTGTTCCAATCTATAATGAACTACTAAATGCGTGGATATCTATTTGAAAGCATTGGCATTTGATATCTAGAAGTGGAGGATAGATTTTTCGTGAAAACAAACACTATAGTGGATGGATTGTCGTCAAACACGTGTGATCCTTGTTGAGATAAAAAAAAAAAAAAAAAAAGAATGCTTTTCTCGCATTAAATCTATCATTGATAGGTAGAAAGGTTATGCGAGAATGCAAAAAACTAACCTTATCTCATTATAGGTATTTACAAGAGCAAGATAGCGATCATATTTTGATCGAACCATAATATCAGTAACCAAACACATTTTTATATTGATTATTAACTAGCCTAACCTGCACACTTCAAATCCAACCTGTAGAGCTAATTTTGCACTAATTTCAATATAAGTGAACCTTCATTTTCTTTGCCATAGTCCTTTCTTTTGATTAGTAGTTTAGTTTTAATTGTCGCTTTGCTACAAACTGCTTGTCTTAATAATAGTTAACAGATTTAGTTTTACTTCTTGCTAAATCCATTCCCATGAGATGATACTCTTTATCATTTGTGCGACCACAGGATTCTACATGTATGTGAAATGGTATACCATCTACTGATGTTACTTAACTTACCTATCCTAATAAATAACTTGTCATATCTTAGACAAGTAAAGCAATACAGCAAAATCAAGCCAGGACAAGGGAAAAAAAAAAAAAAACTAATACAAGATAATTATAGGTAAACGTAGTTAAGGAAAACCTAACTATACTAGATTTTAGTCCCCTAACCTAGGTAATTTAAGCAAAGCAAACTGAAGCCAAACCATGCCAAGCCTATTTAAGGCATGCATAGCATAGTCCATTCATCCAAAGTCAAAAGCCATACCAAGTTAAGCTAATCCTAGCCAAATAATTTCTAACATTTTTTAAGCCTAGATTTATCTGTTCTTTTTATATTTATTAGGGGATTCAAAGAAAAAATAAAATAAAATAAAACCTCACCAAACCAAGATATATGTATATTCCTTCAGATAACTAAGCATGGATTTTACATTCCACATTCATCAACTAGTCTTTACTGGTCCTTCATGCTGACAAACATAAAACACATTTATTTTCTTAGATTTTATTATCCAAGCAAGCTTTAATCCATCAACATAATTAGCATTAAAAGTTAGAGCATGTGCAAGTGACAAGCAGTATAATTCTTCCCCATAGGAATCTAAATGTATGTAGATGAAGCTTTAGTATAGATCTTTAAGTGAGTAAACATTTAATCCCTACCTGATTTCTAAAATATGTACATGTAATATTTGGCAAAATATACATGAATGAAATTAAAGTTCTACTTTTTCTTTTAAAGATTTGTCAAACAAGCTTATGAGATTCACAAATGTCAAAAGCCTCTGAGTAACATGAAGATTGTTTGCAAGAAACAGAAGAATCAAATGTAAAGCGTGTGAGAACTAGTGCTGGTAGAAGATAATGATTTATAAAAAAATAATAAATAAATAAAAGTAAATAATTCATTTTTATATTCAAACTAGTTTATTTTAGTACAGACAGATTTTATTATGTTCTAACAAATAAATTTTGCCAAACTTGTGTCCTTAATAAATTTTGTCCAAAAGAAAAAGCAATCGATTGATTTGCATTATTAGATGGATTATAAACTTTAGATTATTAGGACAGATTCAAGGTTCAAGCTTTGATACCAATTGCAGAAGGCATGCTAGGGGAAGGCAAGATGGATGTGAAATATGTCATTAAAATTCTTTTTAATCCGACAATTAAAATTCTACATGAAAACTAATTTCATCAACCTCTATAGTGATATTTCTTAAATTTCAATTTCAAAAATATGAAACATTAATTCTCAACAATATGAATCTTTAACTTCAATAATATGCTTTTTTGAATGTTAACAATATATAATTATAAATTGTAATAATACAATGTTTAGAATTTCAATAATATGAAAATTTAAACTGCAATAATATGATGTTTTAAATCTCAATAATAAGAAAAAAATATTTTAACATTATCAAGGTTAAAACACTCCAATATGAATTATTACATTTAAAAAATATAAAGAATTATATCACAATAAAGTTAGATTTCTAATGAAAATATGAAGTATTGAATCATGAAAACAAGAAATATTTAATCAAAATAACATGAAATAAATGATAATAATATGAAATTTTAGATCAGAGCTACAAGAGATTTTTCTTAACGAGGTGGAGAAATAAATCCATAATTTTGAATATGGACACCAATGAATAAATTTTAAGAAAGAAAATGGAATTTAGGTAAAAATTGAGATGAACTTGCTTATAAAAATTGAAAAAATGTCCTTTGAAATGACAACTCGATTAAAATAGTGTCTATTCATTTTTGCATGATACAATTGTAGACATCACGACGCTATGAGGAATTTCAAGTTTGATAGCTCAAATTTAGAAAACTTATTATTGGAGGCCAACAGAGAAAAAGCAGGGAGCGTCAGATACTTGGAGACCCAATGGTTATTTCAATCTATCATATAGTTGGACTTTATAATTTTGAAAGTCAAACAATGCTTATTGTTTGATTTGGATAAATTTTAGAAAGTTATGGCTTATATTCGTCTGGACGAGCCATCGAAAGCTCAAGAGAGGTCAGTTTCATGGAAAGACCGACAAAACTACCTCATATCCCATGCTGAGTCTCATTGATAAGGTAAAGGCTCGAACCTAACTAAAAGGGTTGGACTTATGGGATGCATTCCTACTGAGGAATGAAACTCGACCCAATTCTCTTGGACTTATAACCCTCTTGGAATAGGCTACCAACTAACACCCTACATTTTAAAACTATGAGTCCAATCACTTTTAAGTTAATAGTGGTATGTTATTATTAAAAAAGATGCATTGGGATTTATAACTCGATCTTGAAGACCAAGTGGCCGAGGTAATATATGCTGCTCACTTAAATATTTTGTTATTTTAAAGCTTTAAATTTTATTATTTATGCAAAAATATTGTTGGCTCAATAGAGCCAACTGAAGATGATTAATTCGATCATTTGAGATATGATTAATTGAGGAAAATACATTTAATTATAATTTTTTATGTTATAAATGAGACATTGATTCAAAGATATAAGCTGTGAAAATGGTTATGCAAGTCCTTTTATGATGCATGTTAGAAGAGTTATTAAGACTATCAATAAAAAGACATGTTCAATCCTTAAGGGTTGTGATCCTCACAGGATCGATACCCCCTTCCGTGCAATGAGTAAAGGCCCGAAGAAATGAAGGGAAAGTCCAATATGTTGATTTTTATATGCAGATGGTTCAACTTAATTGTTAGTTTTCTAATTAACTTTATTTAAGCTTACTAGTATTAAATACATGCTAATGCAATATTTACTGGTGTGAAAAGTAAATGTTTGTGAAGTTATGAGCTTTATTATTTTAATTCTTGTTATAAGTTGTAGATTTTTTTATTTTTGAAAATTAAGCTAAAGTTGGAATTGTGTAGAAAATTTCACATCCTAAGAGTTCAACGTAATTAAAGCTTAACCAAGCATACAAGCACATAAAGAATCCTAAAAAAAAAAGAAATTTCTAACACGCATGCCAGCACACAAAGAACAGGTAAACTAAACCAAATCAATAATCAAAGAAGCCGTTAGATGCTTTGTGCATATATAGAAAAGAAAAGAAAATAAGGCGGCTGAGCATCTGCCTCTATAGTAGCTCAACAAAGACCTAGTTTGTTAGTGGCTTGGCTTTCTGGGTGTCTTCGATTCATGTTTTAGTAAGTTGATCATCTTTTAGCTGTGTTGTCTTGTTAAGGTTCTTCTTTATCTTTGATTTTTATCCATCCTCGCTCCATCTTCTTATTGGATTCATTCTTGCTCCATCTTCAAATAATAATCCCCATCTTAGACACATCGAACATCCAAGCCAAGCAAACGTGGACAATCCTAACTCTATATTCAATGAGGAAAAAAAAATTATGCTTACTACGAAAATTGCAAAAAAGCATTAGTGCAATAAACATTATAAACATATTAACCTCACAAAATCATTTGAACCTAGCGACACGTCGTTGCACCACGCCCCGAATAAAACAATGTCGGTTGGGTAAATGTTATAAGATGCCATCTATGTAAATAATAATTGGCATGAATACCATCTATAATGATAAGAGGCATAACAACATCCACCCAATTCAAGCAGAAAATTAGTGCTCTTAGAAAAGGAAGGCTCACATAAGTACGATTGACCAAACCAAAATTTAGATTTGTGCACTGGCGAAGATGTCTAACAATGTGGCGTGTGGGATAGCCATCCTGATCATTATGTTAAAAGTTGTTGTTCACGTTTGAAATTTAATTCATGGCCATTTGGTAGTTCAAGTTCAAATAGCTTTTGCGTTGTGCATATATATACATTCTTATCCTTTAGTTGGGTTTTATTGTTACTTATGGTCTTTTTGGCACTGCATTTTTCGCTTGGCACAAAATGAAAATTTAGATTAGCCCATTACGTTATCGCTTCATAATGGCATTGTTTAGAATTTTCATTAAAACATAGCTATAGGTTCGACCTTGCGGCTTGCGTTTCTCCTTTCACTCCAGCAACCCTTATCTTGCGCTATCCGTTCTCTCAACCTCGCTCCCTCTCTTGCAAATCTTCTGCCATAGGTATCTCTCTCCCGTGAATCCATGGCTCCAGTGGCTATTTTTTCGGTTGTGAGTTGGTATTTCAGTGACCTATTCATTCTTCTCCCTCTCCCACTCTTTCCTTCCACTTGAATTTTGGTGGTTTGTGCACTATGTGCTATGTGTGGTGGAGGTAGTTCTTCGGTTTGGTTGATTATTTTGGTTGGTGGTTACTTTGGTTGATGCTTATTCCGTTGAAGTGTGTATTCTCTCATCACCGTCTGTTTACCTCTTCGATTCAGTTTGGTGGTTTTGCGGTGATCCTTCTTCTTCATGTCTTCTCTGTTCTTCACATCTTTTCTCTCTTCTTTGTGTGGCTTTGCGTATTATGCTGGTTGGTTTCATCTTTTAGCTTGGTTTAGTAATTCTCTGTAAGGTTAGCTGTCTTCTAGTAGTGGCAGATTCGTTGGTTGATTTATTGATTTCTTGGGGATCTCACACTTGCACAAAACTGTAATTAATTACTTATTTTATCAAGTTTTCTTGTGTTAAAACTAATGGATTGTCTTTTAAATCATTCGAAAAAGACAAGACTCGAAATTTATGGTACCTCTCGAGGATTCTTCGTGCCGCTGTGGACTTCGGAGTTCGCTGCGACGTCATGTCAGCCACATATGGGAGACAGTTCTACAGGTGTTCGCGGAGAATCACAGAGAAATGTGATTTCTTTTGGTGGGCATTTAAGTGGAAGATTCGCACCCGAGAGTGATCGGGCACTGAGAGTATCCCCAGAGGACGGCTCAGTTAGTGACATACTGCACATCTACATTTTAAAAATAATATTATCATATTTTTAAATATTGTTTTAATAGTCTTTTTTTATTTTATTAATCATGAAACTTACTGTTAAGTGAGGTGTATTTCTTTTATTTTGTACTGTTTTGAAGTGGATTTTTGCTTCTAAAATACAAATATATTAGTATGATTGTTTTGTTGTAAAAACATTCTTATATAGAGGCGAATAGTAATTTGTCGAGAAATAACTTGATAACGACATTTGTCACGACGCACACTACACTGACAACATGTGATATGCAATAACTTTCTGAAGCTCATTGCCCAAAATAGACCGCTTAATGTTGCAAAGAGTGTTGTGAGAAGTGGGGCTCACATGGTTGGAGGGCCCGCTCCTCACAATTCCTTAGTCCTATCAATGATGAACTTCTCATTTAGTTTCTCTCTTCGTTAAAATCGGAAATGTTATATTCGTATATCGGTAATGTGTTCGTATCCTTCATGAAATAGATTACCATTCTTGGATGACATCTTTACCCATTTCTTTCTTGGAAAAGTACGATCAGGCTCTCCTCGATTTCGGGACCAATACGTTTAACCATCATAAACAGAAGGGTTCAGGAATCTTTAGGATCCTTCCTGATTTTGTGGGGTCGGACCCCCGATAGTTGTGTCAGTGAACAAGTTTCACCAGAGCAATGAATGTTGTGAAGGGGATCCTGGACGGGGTCCCAAACTTCACTTTCTCTTTGTGCCTCTCGGGGCTCGATTTTTGCCACCGACAAATTGACGCAAATTCGAATCCTTATACATAAAGATCGAAAGTGAAATAAAACATTAAGAATGAACTATACCTTTTTCGTAGTGTTAGCCTTTATGATCACGGAGTTTTGGCCTTTACTAACTTTCGGAATATTTCGTCGGCGTTCGTAGCTAGTGTCGAGATTTTCTCGGTGTCGATGTTGATGTCGTTTTGGAGTACGCCATTTCTGTTTATTATAATATTGCTTCTCAATCTTGATAAATCTTATTTCTTTGGATTCCATAAAAGGATCCTCAGAGAGTAAGAAATTTGAAGAAAATAAGGGCTTATAAGATAGAAAACAGTAGAAAAAGAGACGTCGGTGACAATCCTTATAAAAGAAAATTCTAGAATGTCTAGAAGTTCTTTGTAAGGATAATGAAGTTTTAGTAGCAAGAGATTTCCAGATAAAGTATACATCTGCGAGTTCTTTAAATTTCATATGAGAAAGCTTCTATAGTTAATTACATCTTAGACAATTATAATTGTCTAAGAAAACTTCTGATTAATGTTAATCACTTGTTTTCTAAAAGTTTTAAGGAAAAAAAAATTAATGTTCAATCCTAAGGGTAATATGTTGTACTACCCTAAAAGTTTGATTTTGTCGATTTTTATTTTTGTTTTGTTTTATTTTGTTGTTTGTCGTTTTTAATTGTTTTATTAATATCATCATTTTATGGTCTTATAATTTGTTGTTTGTTTTGGTGGCTATCCTAAGAGTTCTGGTTTTGTTTTGTCTTTGTTTTGTCTTTTTAATGTTGTTTGTTTTATTTTGTTTTGTCAATGTCATTGTATTGATGTTGTTGTGATTTTATTTTATTTTTTGTTGTCGTTTTCTCGTCCTCGTAATGTCGTCTTACAAAACAGAGTTAGTACATCCTATAAAATGCAAATAAAATCTAAAATAAATTTTTAATGTCGTCGTTTCATCTTGGTCGTCTTGTAAAACTGAGTCAGCACACCCTATAATATGTAAAGAACCTAAGGAGTGTTTAGTTTAAGTTATATTTTAATGTTAAAAAGTTAGATTTTTAGATTTGATGTCATTGGAATTTAAAATTGATAAGTTTTATGTCATTTGAATCTAAAATGTTAAGTCTAATAACTTAAAAGTTTGATTTTAACATTTTAGATTCTATGTCATTTGAATCTAAATCTTTTGTTGATTAGATTTAGAAAAAAAGTTAGATTTTAATATTTTAGATTCAATGTCATTTTAAATATGAATATATTAAGTCTAATGTTGATTAGAGTTAAAATATAACAAAAAGTTAGATTTTAATATTTTTGATTCAATGTCATTTGAATCTAAATATATTATGTCTAATTTTGATTAGACTTAAAATCTAACAAAAAGTTAGATTCTAATATTTTTAATTCAATGTTGTTTGGCTCTAAAAAATATTAACTCGATTAGAAGTCTGATAATTAGATTCCATGTCATTTGAATCTAATATTTTTGTTTTCATCTTGTTGTTTAACTCAGGTTTAATTTAGATCAAACTTAAGTTAAGTTAGGTTCAATAAAGTTGAACCTAAAATTTATGTTGAGTTTGACTTAGGTTTATGTTATCTTAAACCTAAGTTTAGATTTGATTGAGTCAATATGGGTTAGACTTAAGTTGAGGTTGACTTAGATTCATGTCGAGTTGAATCTAAGTTAGATTTAAGTCTAATATGGGTTAGACTTAAATTGAGGTTGACTTAGATTCATGTCAAGTTGAATCTAAGTTAGATTTAATTCTAATATAGGTTAGACTTAAATTGAGGTTGACTTAGATTCATGTCGAGTTGAATCTAAGTCAGATTTAAGTCTAATATGGGTTAAACTTAAATTTAGTTTTATTTAACTTAGATTTTTGTCATGTTGTACTTATTTTGTTTAACTTAAAACTTAAATTGGTTTAAATTAGATTCATGTCATGTTAGGTTTTGGCTTAAATCCAATATGGGTTGGACTTCAGTTAGGTTTGGTTAACTTAGATTCATGTCATATTGAACTTAAGTTGGGTTTGACTTAGATTCATATGGGTTGGACTTATGTTAAGTTTGGTTAACTTAGATTCATGTCATGTTGAATGCTAAGTTAGGTTTGACTTAAATCGATATGGGTTGGACTTAAGTTAGGTTTGGTTAACTTATATTCATGTCATGTTGAATCTAAATTAGGTTTTACTGACCTAATTAAGGTCTAAGTTTGATTAAATCTTAGTTAGTTAAGATCAAATAGTTTAATTAAGTCTAATGTGTTAGATCTAGTTAAGGTTTAAATTTGATTAAATCTTAGTTGGTTAAGGTTTAATAGTTTAATTAAGGCTAATATGTTAGACTTAATTAAGGTTTATGTTTAATTAAACCTTAGTTGGTTAAGGTTTAATAGTTTGATTAAGTCTAATGTGTTAGACTTAATTAGGGTTTAAGTTCGATTAAACCTTAATTATGTAAGGTTTAATATTTAATTAAGTCTAATGTGTTAGACTTAATTAGAGTTTAGGTTGATTAGGGTATTTGATAAGCCCATTGTGGTTAAGGCTTAATGGTTAATTAGGTACAATGGGTTAAGCACTTGTTGATGTCTTTAAGATTTGATTGAGTCGATTGGAATATGATTTTAAGATTCGATTAGGATTTGATTTTAAAATTTGATTTGTATTACACTAATGCAATTAAGTTTAATATATCCTTAAACTTAATTAAAGTTTGATTTTGAATTAAACCTAATGTAATTAAGTTTAACATGTCCTTAAACTTAATTAAAGTTTGATTTTGTATTAAACCTAATGTAATTAAGGTTTAATGGGTTAATTAAGTTTAATATATTCTTAAACTTAATTAAAATTTTGATTTTGTATTAAACCTAATGTAATTAAGGTTTAATGGGTTAATTAAGTTTAATATGTCTTTAAACTTAATTAAATTTTTGATTTTGTATTAAACCTAATGTAATTAAGGTTTAATGGGTTAATTAAGGTTTTAATTAAGTCTACTTTGATGTCTTAGACCTAATTAGGGTTATCTTGATTCTATTTTAGGTTAGACTCAATTTTGAGATAGGCCATTGTGGAATGGGTTAAGTGTAATGAGGAGAAAGATTTTTAGGGTTTTTAATTATTAATTTATAATTAATAAAGTTTAACCCTAAAAGGAAGTTATCATTTTAAATTTTCTAATGACTAAGAATTATCACCTTAAGGTTAATGATCCATCACTTCAAGTTACATGACCATTTTCTCATTTAATTTCTTAATTTACGAATTTTTATATTTATTGTTAAAAATAATTACAAAGCTTCAAATGAAAATTAGAAAACTATGTTTTAGAGAATTACCTTAACTTTGAAAAAATTAGGAAAGACTTCAAGGGTCTAGAGATAAATCCATAAAAATTTCATGTTTTTATGACTTGTAAATAATTTTTAATAATTAAAATACTCAAAGAGTATTTAATTAATTAAAAATCAAATATAAGTCATTAATTGATGATTTTAATTCCACATTATTCTCTCTACTACCGAGTTCGAAGGTATTTTTTGTTTTATTTTTTGTGATTTTTGTATGTAAAGTTATGGATTTTTGATTAGTTTAAGGTTTCTGCGATTTAATTAAATTCTTAACAAATCCAAAATAACTAGACTATGCGCGTGTCCTCGGATCGATCAAAACGTGGTAGATCCTGTGCGGGGATCCGAACAACGGAAGCTGTGAGATTTAATCTCACCGTCCGTTTCCAGAAACAAGGGAACGAAGCAGTGCAGAGTTCATCGTCTTCATCTCTTCGATCCTGCAGACCGTCCATGATCTGAGAAAAAGATATCTCTTGATTCTTGATGAAATCGAGCAAAATTTGTTTCATAGGATCGTTGTGAGACGACGAACCCATCGATACGGTGATGAATGGGTTTTGAAACGATTTCTTTCACACGAGTGTGAAACCAGAACACCATTAAAGGGAAAATTCATACCTTGGCCTTATTCGATTTGAATTCAATTTGAATAGTTCGAAGCTTTGTCTTCGACCTAAAAGCTTTACCTCGAAGCTAATTTGATCGGGTCCCTATATGATTTTGATCGAAGGGGCTCGGTTTGAATGAGCTTGATCGATCGTGGCTTTAGGGCTATTGGGATGGCCAATTTCGATTGGGCTTCTCATCACTACGGTCCACTAGATGGATTTAGGAAGGTTAATTTGAAATTTGGAAGAGTTTGGTTTCACACTCCCAAAATGTCCTAGTTTTGGGCTCTCTTGAGGTTAGCAAGTTGAAGGGATTTAGTGGGCTTTGTGGCTTGATTTTGAGTGGGATCGATTGCCTAAGCCACTAAGGATATTTTGGTGTGAAGGGTCGAGAGTTTGAGCGGTGTTTGGTTATCTCCTATGTTGGTCTATTCTCTTGGATGCTTTCGGGTTTGCTACTATTTATAGCCAGTGGCTTAGCTTGGCTTAGTCCAGGCTTCATCTGGGGGAGTTGCTAACTTCCCATTAATGCTGGAGATAGGATTTTTGGTAGTTATGATGATGCATTGGGGTTTTCCAAGCTTAGCCATCATTAAGATTTAACCATGGTGAATGTTGGATTCAAGCTTTGTCTTGCTTTCATTGGATAATTTGAGAGGTGTGGAGATTGTCTAGAATGCCTTAGATCAGCCTTCCCTATATGTATTTTCTTGATTATTCGATGTATTAAAGGGAGAGGTGACACCTTAGCTTCATTCCTCATCCATGTCATAGGTTTGGTCATAATGTGTTTTAACCATGAGTGGAGAGGAGCTCGAGCTTTGTTTTCTTCCTATTGGGTGACTCTAGGAGGTGTATGATAAGCCATTAGGATGGCCGGCCACCTCGCTCCATGCGAGTGGATGAATCATACTTTGAATTGAAGGGATCATGCCACTTCATTTTTGTGTAATCATGACCCTTAACTCAATGTTAACTATGATGTTTAATTGATTTATCCTATGGTTAATTTATTTCATAATGGGTCTTAATGAGTCATGAGTGACCCACTAGTGTTTCTCCACAATTTAATTTTGATTTTTAAAATAAATTATGAGATTTTTATGTCGCATATGATGTCATATGTCGAAAACGTTATTTTATGGCTTTTTAATTATATTTTCATTTTTAATTAATTATGTCATTAATTAAAAATATTAGAAATTAAATTATTAGCTAAATAAATTAAACAAAATAATTTTAAAATTAATTATTTGATTAATTTCATCATTTTTGGATCAAAATTATGTATTTTGACCAAATTTGATATATGTTGACTAAGGTTGACCGATGTTGACCTGAGGTTGACAAGTTCAGTCCGAGGTGTCTGATGTGACACTGACCTTGTCATGGTTGGTTTGGTCATAAGGTCATGGGTTTTATCATTTAAGTGCTTGATTTGGTCATGTTGACCGATTTTAGGGTTTAAGTTAATCCGAGGTCAATATGGTGATTTTTTGATTAAATTTTGGCCACTTTGATAAATGTCGAGTTGATTATATCGATGTACATCTTTGAAGTCGGTTTTGTGGTCGAGAGACATGGGTTAGCCATTTTGACCGATTTTAACCCTTTTAGGTTAAGAGTTGTCCGATGGGGCTAGGGTGGTTGTATTTGTGTCATGTGTGGATTGTTTTGATCAAATTTTAATTACTTATGTCGAAGAATGACCGATTAGGCGATACTGATGATCTTTGGGTCATGGTTTGACCATTTTGACCAAATTTGTCCTTTGAGTCATGAGGTGACGATGAGGTGAATGTGGTGGTCTTGAGGTCTTGGGTTGATGATTTTTGCCAATTTTGATTTTTTGGGTCACAAGTTGACCATTTGGGTTAGTAGGGTGGCGATTGAATTAAAAATTGACTATTTTGACCAAACTTGACTTTTTGGTCAAAAGTTGACCTATTGAGTCAATGAGTGGTCATTGGGTCAGAAATTAAGTATTTTGAGTAAAATTGACTTTTTGGTTGAAGGTTGACCTATTGAGTCAATGAGTTGGTCATTGAGTCAGAAATTGACCATTTTGACCAAAATTGAATTTTTTGATCAAATGTTGACCTGTTGGATCAATGAGTGGTCATTGGGTCAAGGATTATCCATTTTGACCAAAATTGACTTTTTGGGTCAATGTTTGACCAATTGGGTCAATAATTAATCGAATCGAGCTTTGTCATTTCGATTTGATCGATTTAAGATATCATTTGAGTTAAAAAAAAGATTTATAGAATTTTTAGTAGGTTTAGTGACTATCATTGAGATTTAGGGAGTTAAAATTAGTAGATTCTCTGCCTCGAACATGGTTTAGAAATGATCCTCGCAAAAATGAGGTCAACGTGTATTCTTTCGGACAAAGTCGCAATGTCGATCCAGGCACTTACCTTCGCTTGCAACTTGCACTTCCAGTGAGGCTCGTCTTTGCGCTTCGATGATTCGGTTGGGGACCCGGTTTTAGCGAGTTCGAGGTTGTGTTGGGAAAGGCCTCATTCGTTGT